>OX337235.1:3089927-3321617 GCA_946965045.2 Epithemia pelagica | reverse complement strand
GCCTTCTCATCGCCACCGCCGCCACCTCCAACTCCTCCATCCAACTTACAACACCAAGAGCCGCAGCAGGTCAGAGGAGGATACGACTCAGTGTACGAGCCTCCACAACCTTTTCAAGAAGCACAAGAACCTCACCATAACGAACATCAAAGAGGATATGGCGATGCATTTCAAACTGAAGAGACCCCTCCACCGGCATTTATATTTTCGTATTCCCAAGAGGATCAGGGAGTTGAAAATGGCGAGCCATCTGTTCCAGAACAACAACCACAAAGTCGAAACGAAAGCCCATGGGAATTCAACAACGTTTATGAGCCTGAAGACGATGGAGCTGTGCCGTTTCAAGATGAATTCCTGGTACCGGTAGAACACGAACGCTCAACGCCTCCTTCCTCTGTCGAAGGAGAAAGCAAGAAGCGACATAAAGCGTCAAAATCCAAACGCGCCAAAAAGCCCAAATCTAAGAAGAGTAAGAGCGCTACAAAGAGATTACCCGATTCTGCTGCATCTCCAAGAACTACGGAACAAGCGCAACAACATCGAGACCCACCGACACGAGCAAATGTTCTCTCGTTGGAGAACCAAGAACAAATACCTCCTCCAGGAGCATCTTCAAGCGCTTCGTCTTCGGTCTCTTCTACTCATAATTCGAGACAACCGCCATCTTTATCACAAGATAGTGGAACGCAAGCGAAAAGTCGATCCAGAAACAGTACCAGCAGTCACAGTAGCAGGAGTGGTAGAAGTAAAAGAAGCAACGGCAGCCGTCACAGTATGTCAAACAGCAGCCGCCGGTCAAACGATCCTCAGGCGCGGTCAACAGTTATGGATAACGATCAACAACAGCAAAATCTGCGTCAAAAGCAACCAGGACAACAACAATTGCAACCACAACAAGAAGAGCAACAACAAAGGCAATCAATGTATACTGGATATGGTCGTCCGATAACACTCACACCTTCACAGCTCTATCAACGCGAGGGTGGTGAGGATCCTAGCGGACGAAGTCAGGTTTCAGTCGGCTCATCTTCGTCGTATCCAACTCCAGCCTCGTCTTCTCATCATTCAACTCGTAGTTACACACGCAAATCACAGCTAAACAAAGACCGCAGTCCACTTCGTATTCCTCAGGAACCAGCCGGCGTGAGCGATGACGAGGACGCTGCCAGTGACAGCTTTACTAATTTTGAGGATGATATTGACTTGGACGCCGAAAAAGCGGTGAGCTACTATGATAAGAGAAGAAAAGGAAAAACGAATCGACGAGGAATCGAGCAACCACGTGACGCGAATCCATACAGTAATGAAGACGCCAGTGGTGCCAGTGCATACGACAGCAAGTACCAAGAAGACAAATCCGGTTCACAATCCGATAGCAGGAACATAGACAATGAGCAGGATGACCTCACAGAGTATGAAATGGATATCCTCTATGACGAAGGTGGAGGAGAAGGCGATGACCTCACAGAGTATGAAATGGATATCCTCTATGACGAAGGTGGAGGAGAAGGCGATGGTGCATTCGATGCGACTACCACGACAACGCGTCGAAGGTACCAACGACGTATATTGTTGGTCATGTTGTTGCTTTTGGGTGTCTGCATTATAACGGCCGTTATACTGGGCGCCATTCTTGGTGTACTCATTGATAGAGAAAACGAGGACGACACTTCTCCTGCCGTGCAACAGCGATCAGGCCCCTCGGAAGCGCCCTCTGGTCCTATCGCAACCATCCCGACACCTGCGCCTATTCCACCTACCATATCTCCGGTATCGCCAACCAGCAGTCCTTCCACGCCTAACGTCATTACCGACCAAGCTTTGTTCGATCTCATTTCTGCAGCGTCGTGGTGGGATGACGGAGCAGCTATTTTAATCCCAGACTCGCCTCAACAAAAGGCGTTCTTATGGTTGCAGTCCGAAGACACTGTTGTGAACTCGGTGAGCGATCCTCGCAAGATTCAACGCTACGCCCTGGCCACCTTCTTTCACAGTACGAATGGCCCCACGTCATGGATCCGCAAAACCAATTGGCTCAGTCGCACAGTGTCGGAATGTTTGTGGTACGTGGATGAGCCCGATGGAATTGGTTGTGCCCTCGACCAGCAAGTCCGGAATTTGGAATTTGTGGACAATCAATTGACAGGGGGACTGGTTCCGGAACTTGCGCTTTTGACGGAGCTACAGGTTTTGGTGATTAACAACCAGGGAAATGCAGACGGTGTAGGTGGAATGACCAAAGGTGGCATCCCTAATGAGTTGAGGTCCTTGTCCAACTTGGTATTTGTTCAGATTAATGGCAATGACCTGTCCCAAGGGGCGCCTCTCGCAGACAACTTGTTTGATCTTTGGAGTAACGCTTTATTGGTTGATTTCAGCCACAACAACCTGCCTGGATCGTTGCCTTCGTCGGTTCGCTCTTTAAAAAGCGTCACTGCGCTTTTGATGAACAACAATCAGCTCCAGGGCCCCATCCCTGAGGACATTGAAGGAATGGTCAGAATCACACAATTGTCGTTGCACCACAATAATTTGAATGGTCCTATGCCGGCGCAACTGTCGACCCTGACTACGATTCGAGGATTGTTTCTGCAAAACAACAAACTCACGGGGCCCTTGCCTAGTTTCTCCACCCTGACGGCATTGAGCACGGGTTTGGACCTCTCGGACAATGAATTTGGAGGTGCTCCGTTGCCCACCAATGCCTTTGACAATCTCAGCCAGTTGCGAGTCTTGCGTCTTTCCAATGCCGAAATTGCCGGTCCACTCCCCGATTTGTCCTCATCGTCCGGCTTGTCGTCGGGAGTCTTGAAGGACTTGTATTTGGAGAACAATCCTGGCTTGACGGGAGTGGTTCCGGAAAGTGTCTGTCAAAGCGTTAGTGCACAAGGTGGAGATGGTGTCGTTGACTGCCTTCTTGTACAATGTTCATGCTGTTGCGCACCCTCAAATTGAGACCGGTTGGGCCCCAAATTCCTCTCGAAGGATACACAAGATTTGGAAAGAGACTCATTCTCGTTCCTATTGAAATCATGTTCAAGTAAACTAGGAAGCAACTGTAGGGATATTCGATGCATTCCGATTTCGGACATCAATCCATTCAAGGTCAATCTCACTTGATCTGAAACGACGAATGAGCGACTCACGAGAATAACCTCTTTTTCTCATGTTATTCATCATTGATTCAATTTCCATGGAAACGAATTTTCAAACATTCCGCTTGCTCTTTTTGTACTACACGATACGACAAATACCATGCACAAGAAGCTCTTCCGAACCAATCAGCGAGAGAAACGATGGAGCGATGCTTTGCACCAGCAGCGTTTGGGTACAAGAATCCTGCGAAACGAAACGCCCATTCATTGTTCCATTGGGATGTGGATTGGAAATGCTGGGCGTTCGAGTCCATGGGCTTTCCTGTGTGATACAGCGTCCAACATAACACATTTGCTAGAGGTCTATATTTGGACTAGAGGATTATGTAGGCCGTTTTCGCACTTTGGATTCTGTAGGCCTTTTTTCACTGGTGTTTCTGGGAATCGATCGACTTTTAGAGACAGCAAAAGGATGAAATCCAACGGAACGATGCATGCCTCAACTTTTTGTATTCCGCACACGAATGGCAGGGATTCACCGCCAATAAGCTCGGCCGAGTCTCCTTTCGTAAAGTCTTGTTTTTTGCTGGACCCATTCCAGTGCTCCGCTTTTGGGTCATATGAGCACACGACCACTCATTCCAAACCCCATAAAACTCTACAAGAGGAAGTGTGATGATTCCATGCCTCTATTACCATGTAGTATACAAGCAACCGAAACCAGAGCGAGAGAGCGAGACTCGGGGCCCAACCACTGACGAGAGCTGGATACCATTGGTCCACACCAGCACAGTTCATAGAATCTATCAAGAGAGAGACAGAGAGTCCCTCTCCGTGTATACGAACCAGCACAGTAGAGAGAGAGAAAGAGAGAGAGAAAGAGTGAAAGAGCGCGCGTCTCTATCGATTGGATTCTTGTGTGTGTGTGTGTGTGTTACAACGACACGGGTTCCAACACAAAGGCGCGAAAGAGTCCGGCGGCATAGTCGGTCTGGGACACGATTTGCAATCGTACAGTGTCGTGGTCGTCCACGGTTGGTAATGGTGTTGGTGGTGGCTGCAGCAAACGTTCGACTTGTTGATTGTAGACACATCCCTTGCCTCCCATGCGAGCGGCCGTGGAGGCGGTGACATCTTGATACCACGCCAGCCAGGGCGCCGAGGCTCGGGTATTTTCCAACAAGAGAACGCGGCCGCTCTTGGTGGTGGGAGAAGTGTGCTTGACGACGCGACTCACTTGTTGCGTCAAGCACTCTTGGGCTCCCACGGTTCCCATGACACAAAGGGAAAAGGTATCCACCACGGTATCAAACACATTGGTTCCAAACAGGGAGACCAATTCCGAAGTGGCATCGCCTTGGACCCACCGAATGGGTGGCAACGACGGTTGTTGTGGTTGGGAGTGGAGTGGCCCTTGTTGCAGGGCCTGCCACTTGTCTTGCGCTTGATGCAACATGCCGGGCGAGACATCGAGGAGGGTGAGGGACTCGAGTTGCGTCCAATTGTAGTAGGGCAAATTGAGACCCGTGCCCACCCCCAATTCCAAGACATGACCCCGTGCTTGACCGATCAAGTCGGCGCGGGCTTGCGGAATACCCAACCACGAGGCGACTCCCAATGAATCATCATTGTTACCCGTATTGCCGCCATCCAACCAATCGTACGTGGCGGCATAACGATTGTAGTCGCGCGCCGCCGCTTGCGGATCCAAGGCATGGGCCATGGCTGGTCCACCCATCCACCGTTGGTTGGGGGCGGATGGACACATTCCGGACAATGACAATGGATTGAATACTATTCCCGACAGTGTCGGTGCCACAACGACACTGGCGGCCATGCCCGTCAACACTTGACGACGACGACGATTTGGGGACCGATCCAAAGAACCAGGAGGAGGAGGAGGAGAAGGACCATCCGTTGCTGGCTGCTGCTCTTGGTCCACGAGACGGTCCTGGTGGTGGTCCTTGGAGGGTTCCTCCCCATCAAAGGGTGGCCTAATAGAGGACCACAATAGTCGTTGCCTCTTTTTGTGGATCGTGGTGCGAGCCGTGGATCCAGGAGGAATCGTCGTCGAGCCATTCGAATCTCCCCACCGAACGGGTTCCACAAAGGCCATGGAATGACGACAACAACGACAATGACGCAACCATCTTGTCGTCCTGGTGGTTGGTGGGTGGTGGTGCGCCAGGACCGGACACAACATGCACCACCACACGGCCATCCACCACAACCACCACAAGACAACCAGTCGACGACTCGGCTCACACGAGGAGAAGGAGGGGTGTATGCCCACCAATAAAAAGGACCGCATGATGGTTTCAGGTCGTCCAAACGAGGCTCCGTGGTGGTTGCCACTCGCTCTCCACACACACAAGGCACGTTTCTGTTTGGCGACACACGAGATGGACGATTCTCCACAACGTGGATGGTTCGAATCAATATGGGTGATGGATGTGTCTCGACCACAAAATCTTTCTGTGACAAGTGAAATTCCAAACACTGTGTGGTGATGGATCTTTCGCACCTCATTCGTCTGTCCATCAGCCGTTGTAGCGGAGCGATCCCCGGTTCTTTGGAGTCGCGGATTAGGTAGACTACATAAGGAATGATGACAGCTAGGAGTAGCTAGAGGAGTACTCCTCGATCCTACTCCTCTACATCCTTCTATTACTCCTCTTTGCTTGGCTCCTTCTCTCTTTCACCTCTCGATCTATATTGTTCGCTTGGAGGCCGTACTACTTCTGTGATATGGATTCGCACCAATCGTCGTGGGTTTCCTCGTCCAACAACAACAACAACAACAACCTACGGGGTGGATTCGTTTCGTTTCGTTTCGTTTCATTCGTTCGTGTCGTTCGTTTCGTTGGGAGTTTATAATTTGTGTAATTTCGGGGTCTTGGTGGGATTCGAATGGGGCGTAGAACTCGTCTGGTCCAATGGTTTGGCAGTCTTGTGGTGCTTGTTGTATTTTTGATGGGCAAAGGCGGTAAACAAGACAATCAAACTCAGACCATACAAATGAAAGAGGGCCAAGGTAAAAATGCCACTGCTGGTGGTGGAGGGACAGAGATGAGGCGCTCGGGCATAGACATAGTAATGGGGCAGGGACACGAAAATGCCGGTAAAGAATTGGGCAATTTGGGCCAGGGTCAAGTATTTGGCCCAGGCAATGTGCATTTTGGGCCACAGCGTCTTGACCAAAAAACTGTAGTCGAGTGCGGTGGTGGTGGTGAGAATCCACAAGCGTCATGGGACACGGTCAGGAGGAGCATGGGTGGTTGTCACAGGATTGATTCATTCATCACCACATGGGAATTTAGACAGGAAAATCAGACGAGAAACACCAAAGAGACAAACCAAAAAGAGAAGCAAAATGAACCGGACACGAGACACACCACCGCCAAACACACACACATATACACAAAAGAGAGAGAGAGAGAGAAAAAAAAGAGAGAAAGAGAGAGAAAAGCATTGGAGCGTGTGAGATTGACGAACCGAGGATACACTATGTGTGGGTGTGATTGTGTGTGTGATTGTGCGTGTGATTCTGTGATTGTGTACGTACTAGGTATACATGAGGGTATGAATGACGGAATTGAGGGCGACGACAATAAAGAGCCAGGGAGCTTGAGCCACGACACCACCCCACATGGCGGCAATCATCATGGCATGATGATAGACTTGCAAAAAGGTGGCCGGTTTGCGACGCAGTAACAACAACCAGGTATCGGCCAATTCGTAAAATTTGCTGAGATAAAAAATGACATTCCAAGGTCCCATACCAGCTTGATTCCAAAAGGTGCGATGGGGATCGCAATAGGTATTCCACACCCCGTACTGCTGCACGTGCCAGGCCGTGAGCGCATAGGTTTGGTAGGCACAAATCAAGGAAAAGACGGCCAGAATGAAATTGTGAATGGCCGTCACGACTTGCAACCACGAAACGGACGACGAGGACTGTGACTTTGCTGATGAAGATTTGGAATCGCTGTGGTGATTGTTGGACGAGTGACCATTTTGCGTCGTACTCAACTGTCTTGAGTCTGGTTGTTTTCGTGTTTGCCATTGAACCAGAGCTTTCAACAAGGGCAAACTGACAACAAACAAGATCATGGATTGCAGAACGGCTTCGGGTCGAACCAAGGTTCCGACACTACCCGGTGGTATCCGATCATAGGGAAACTCGGTCCACAAATCCGACAAGGATGTGGCCAAGGGCAATCCATCGATACTATCCGGTACGAAAGGACGCCAAATGCCCCATCCCGTGGGTGGTTCGGGTGGTACTGGTGTTGTGGTTGTGGTCATGGTGGTCGGTATATATATAAGTGTGTGTTGGTGTGTGTGTGTGTGTGAGGTACCGGAACCAAACGAAGCAGATTGTGTGTTACTTTCTCCACAAGGTCCTCTACCAAACTGTAGAGATCGAGACCTTGGATCCACACGCGCACAATCGAAATAAAGCCAACACAAGCAAGAGAGGCAGAGAGAAGAGAAAAACAAGGACGACAGACGACGGTGATGACGAGCCACTCGAGAAACCACGGATGAACAACTGCTGCCGATCGCGCGGCTTGATCTGCCAAGAAATCTTGGGAGGAGGACCACACATCTTTCACACCACCACGTGGTGTACGAGCGACCATGGGTCGCACTAAAATATAGAAGCGAGCTCAAAGCGAATGAAGGTCGCATCTAGGAAACAACGAACACCACGGAACCAAGCGCACGTTCCGGTTCTTTTGTCGCACGTCCATCACAGATCCATCCTCAGACAGACACACAATGATGGAACCCACACCATTTTTCTCTCTCCGTACGGACATGTCGGATGATGGCAAGAGAAAGATCATCATGATATAGAACTGTGAACGCACGACAAGGACCAACGAGAGCACTCTACAATATTCTACAATACAGTTCCATCATCTTCCACGGCTCATTTGTGTTCCAATACGAGAGAAACGTGCTTCCGACAGCATGTCGTCGTCGGCGGCGGCGGCAACGAGTCATGATACAAGGACAAGGAGTGGGTATCATTGTCGCAGTCCAACGACAACAATCAGTGCAAGACAAACGACGACAACGACAACCAGGAGGAGGATCCTGACATGTACCATCCGACGGCCGGGTCTACTCTTACGACGACAACGATATCATGTTCCTCCGTTTTGGTTGCTCGTTCGACTCATTGCTACGACATGGATTCCTACCTGTTACTCCTGGACCCAATCCGCTTGGTTGTCCTTTCAGCACCACCCCAGGTGGAATAAGAATCGCCACCACCACCAAACGCCAACAACAACCATGAGTGACGATCGAAATGACGACGGTCGTCGCCATGGTGTTGGTCGTGGTTGGTCGTTGCAGCAAACGACGACGACAACAACGACATTTGGAGTGGACCCTCCATTCTACAATCACACCACCACAGCAACAACCACCAGTAGTGTCATAGCAACCACCGCCAGTACTCCTGTTCGTCCTACAGTCTGGTCGATCCCTACTCACACTGCTCGAGACGACGACAACCACAACCACAACCACAACAACCATGCCGATACGACCCTCTCCGCCGCCACCACCAACACTAACAACAACACGAGCACGGACGACGACACGTTGGACTTGAACTTGTTGGTGATTGATCATTACGATTCCTTTACGTACAATTTGGTGGATTTGTTGGGACAAGTCTGCACGCGTCCTCCGACCGTCCTGGCCGCCGATTGTGCGACGCACTGGACCGACGTGCTACAATTACTATCAAACGACAATGACGATTGGGATGGCATTGTCGTGTCACCTGGTCCAGGACATGCCCACGATACCATGTGTCACTTGGCCCACTCGGCCATGGTTCACAATCCCCAATTGCCCATTTTGGGTGTGTGTTTGGGTCATCAAATCATGGGGGTCGTGTATGGGGCCGACTGTGTCCCCGCACCCCAACCCCGCCATGGACAAGTCCATCCCGTCGAGTTTCCGACGACCAGTACTAGTTGGAATGACAGGGACGCCACGCCACGAACACAAGCACACTGCGTGGCACCCTCCTTGTTTCCTTCTCTTCCAGGATCCTGGAATGAGACATGTTTCGTACCACCACCTCCAAGTTACAATGTCACGCGGTATCATTCCCTGCAAGTGGTTTGGCCCACCTCCCATGGTAGTGGAAGTACTGCGGATTTGCCCATTGTTCCGACAGCCTTTGCGGCCTCGGACACTTGGGAGGACGACGACAATACGACTCCTGTGGTCATGGCCCTGCAACATGTCCAGTATCCTCATTATGGAGTCCAATTTCATCCCGAATCCATTGGATCCCAACCGCAGGGCAAGGCCCTGTTGGAACGATTTTGTCACATTTGTCACGACTACAAACAACAACGACAACAACAACAACAAGTCAGAAACAGACAACGAGTCCAAGCGCATCCTCCACCGACTCTGTCACCGACCACCACCACCAACAACAACAACTCGACCACCACGACCAACCCACCAGAACCACAGAATAATCGCACCGCTCCGTCTCCTCGATACCAAGTCTATGTCCACAAGGTGGTGTCCTTGGGTACCAATCACTGGTTGCGTCCCCAACATGTCATGAATGATATAATAATGGTGGACAACTCTCATGCCAAGCACAAGGACAACAACAACGACAAGAGGGATGCGAGGTATTACTTTTGGCTGGATGAAGCCTCCTACACGGACAAGGACAAGAAGGACGATCCAGTCGATGTCACGCAACACGAGACAAAGGCCTCCACGACGACGACCATTAGTATTTTGGGACACTTTGGTCCACGACAACGTCGAGTGGAATACTGGGGTGTGGAAAAACCAAAGCAGTTGCGGGGCATTCATGAATGGTGGTGGCAACCCTACAAGGAGAAGGATGACGACCAACCCGAACACTGCACTCATCCCCCGGCATTGGACCCTGCCGCTCCGCCGCAGCAGCAACCTCCAAACGAGGGGAATCCCCGTCCCAACCACTGCGAACAAACTGCCACAATGGGATGTGTGGCCTATCGACACGATCCAGATCAGGACATTGTGGAGTACTTGCAATCGCAGCATTGTCATCCCACCCAAGAGGTCCACTGGGTCGAGGCGGTTGCCAGGGAAGATCCGGAATCCGAACCAGTACACGATACGCGCGAGACGGAGAACCACTCTCCTCCTTTACAACCGGGTCGTTGGTCCTGGAACGTCCAACCACTGTCGCCATCACAGGTCCAAACGAAATTGCCCTTTGCCTATCGAGGAGGTCATGTCGGATATTTGGGATACGAAGTTCGTCACATTACCGAACAACTGTGGGCGTCTCAGGAGCATGGCTCGATTCCAACCATGCATGACGACATGGAGAATACCACTCCAGGAGACACTAACCCCGACACTCTCACAGCCAACCCAACGAAACCTCCCATTACGCCGGATCGGCAAATTCCAACGGCCGCCTTTGGGTTTGCCGATCAGTCGTTTGTCTATCATCATGAAACGCAAGAGTGGTATTTGGTGGGTGTCGTAGTCGTCTCACATCCGGGCACCGAGGATGAGGAACACGATTCAACTCGTGGAGAAGGTGAAATGATCCAGTGGATGCAGGAAACATCAGCTCGTATGCAGCACTGGGTTGAATCTCGATCGGATCGGCAAGACCATTCCCCTACAAATTTGGTGAATGACAGCGGAACACCAATGCGTGAGACACTGACACACGACAAGGAACCGAACGATGATGAGATTCTCACGTTTGTCCCAAAGCGATCACGGGAACGATATTATGACAATTTTGAAATGTGTATGAAACACATTTACGATGGAGAATCCTACGAATTATGCCTCACAAACCAGTTGGAAGGCACTGTAAAAGTGGATTCATCTACAGGGACAAGTCGTCCAGCACAAACAGAGTCCCAGACGACCAGCAGTGCACTGGACCTGTACCATGTACTTCGACAGCAAAATCCGGCTCCTTTTTCGGCATTTTTGGACTGGAACAGCAATGCTGACAACGACAATGGATCGCCGAGTACTGGCTCTGCCTTGTCCATTTGCTGCTCGTCTCCGGAACGATTTATCTCGGTTGTACCCATGGCGAGAAGCGACAATATGGATGCTGGTGCTCAGTGGTCCAAACAAGAATTTCAAGTGGAAGCAAAACCCATCAAGGGTACCGTAGCTCGCATTGTGGCTCCCGACAATGCGAGTGCGCTTGCACAGGAGCGTTTTGCCAAACTTGACCACGAACGAGCCAAGGCCTTGCACTGTTCGGAAAAGGACCGAGCCGAAAATCTCATGATTGTGGATTTGTTGCGGAACGATCTGAGTCGTGTCTGTCAAGTTGGATCCGTCCATGTTGCCAAGCTTATGGATATTGAAACGTACGCAACAGTGCATCAAATGGTCTCTACGATTCGAGGAACATTTGCATTGGACATTGACGACAAAAATGAGCGGGAAGAGAGTGACTCCACGGTTGACGTCTTGACCGCTTGCTTTCCAGGAGGAAGCATGACGGGTGCCCCCAAAGTGCGAACCATGGCCTTATTGCATGACTTGGAAGAAGGTGCCCCTCGAGGCCCCTACTCTGGCGCCCTAGGATATATTAGTGTCAATGGTGCTATTGATATGAACAAGGTTATTCGGACAGCAGTTTTGACACCCGCTTGGGACGAAGACGGTAAGTCCCATTCATCATGTCCTTCACGGGAAGGAGTCATCGAGCATAAAGAGGAGAATCGCAGTTGTGATTGTGATCGGTATGGATGGAGCGTGAACGTTGGAGCAGGAGGGGCCATTACCGTCTTGAGCGACAAGCAGGACGAATACGACGAAATGATGCTCAAGGCTCGTGCCGTCACGCGAGCTGTACAAATATGGGCCCAGCGTTTACGTGACAACCCATAGCAATAGCAAGTAGACCATGAAGGCGAAAGAAAAAAGACACTGAGTAAGCCTCGATAGAGCGATCGACCGTAAAGTACGGCCAGGCGAATAAGGTGGGAAAGATGTCAAGTTCTTTTATTCCGCCCAACTGCGCATCCCTACGACAACTCTGTGGTACGTGCATGCCACTCGGGATAGTTGATGGAGCATCCATGGCACAAGTTCTTTTCACTTGTAAACTAATTTCGTATATATCTATTCTCAGGCAAAGTTCATCAACACCACACAAGGCCACGCAATCCCTTCTCGACGGAACTGTATTTCACAGCAGCCAGTGACCGTTTTGAATGGAACGTTCAACCATAGTATTGGCACTGTTTCCACTCGGTGCATACCATTCCATAACAGCAATCAGAGTTCTGGGTACAGCCCATTTCCCAACGCGGCAAGCACGTGTTCACATCAGGGAGACCATCGTACAACCAAAACACCTCGTTACTGCAAGCCTTGCAGTCCGATTCAGAACTTCCGCACCAATTAGCACAAGTTTTCCAATCATGCGTGCAACAAGGATCTCCGCTTCCGCCTCCGCCTCCTCCTTGTCGCTGTTGTGTAGGAGGAGAGGGTGCCGTGGGACGGGGCGTGGGGCGAGGAGTCGGAGGAGTGGGTAGCGTGGGATTCGGTGTGGGGCGACCATAGTATTGGCACTGTTTCCACTCGGTGCATACCATTCCATAACAGCAATCAGAGTTCTGGGTACAGCCCATTTCCCAACGCGGCAAGCACGTGTTCACATCAGGGAGACCATCGTACAACCAAAACACCTCGTTACTGCAAGCCTTGCAGTCCGATTCAGAACTTCCGCACCAATTAGCACAAGTTTTCCAATCATGCGTGCAACAAGGATCTCCGCTTCCGCCTCCGCCTCCTCCTTGTCGCTGTTGTGTAGGAGGAGTGGGTGCCGTGGGACGGGGCGTGGGGCGAGGAGTCGGAGGAGTGGGTGCCGTGGGATTCGGTGTGGGGCGAGGAGTCGAGGGTACCGGGGCTCGAGTTGGTGACCCGGCAGGTTGACATTGCCGATAGTCAGAGTCAGGACTCGTTTTAACACACACTAAATCTCCACAACAGCCATCCTGCTCCGTACATTCATTCCAGACCTTTGGTTGACAATTCGGAGAATCCGTTGGCTCCATGAAAATTGTTGGAGCCGGTGTGGTGGGACTCGTGGTGGGCGCCGGCGAAACGGTGGGTGATGCGTTCAAAATGGTGACTACCAAAACAAAAGCACAGAAATGTCAGTTAGCACATTGTCCTGGAAGAGATGAAGAAGACATCCAATCATTCAGCATACCTTCGGCACAATTGAAGAACTGTTCTGGGTGGACCGAATTACGACTTCCATCCTGTGGGTAAGGGGGATTGCACAAACCAAGACCAGGATTCCAAAAGTTACTCGGAAGAGAATAATCGTTAAAGTATTCCGAATAACCAGGAGGAGAACAAGAATTCGCGGTAATGTAGCGCCTGAAAAGAAAAATCACCATGAAACATTGGGGTAAGAGAACGGTCTTGGGAGCAACCAAAAATGAACGTTGGTAACGGGACGACCAACTTACCACTGCAGAAGAACGTGATCGCCCTTGACATTGTCGGGCAACTTGAAGTACATTTCAAACTCTTTTCTCGGGCCGTTTAAACCACCAGAGTAATATCCTCGATGTTCGTAGTTGTTATCCTTGGGCATGCCGGTCAATGGATCTGAGACAAAGGTGAGTGGGTTGGCATCAAAACAGGCTTGAGTCGGGTAGTCATTGACGGGGTCCTTGAGTACACAGGCCTTGACCTCACAATGTCCATTGTGATGCGCGGTAAGATAACTAACGATGGAAATGACATCTCCTTCCTCATAGGTTGCTTGTGAATTCCAAGCCATGCGAACTCCCGTGGAATCCTTCCAACCCTTCCAGTTGTATTCTCCATAGGGAGATTCACCACACACGAGCTGCTGGTCGATGTAGTCTTCCGCGGCATTTGTATTGAGGCAATGCGGACAGTACTCCCTGGGTGGTAGACCGGCTTGCTGTCCATTCACACCATCCTCATGGGCTACCCAGTTGCGGCTTCGAGGCGACTTGAGGTATCCATGGCCATGAACCGTATCCACAGTTCCCAGGAGAGCGGTGAGCACCATGGTGAAGCTGGAGGTAGAGAGACGCATGATTCTGTTTTCGTAAGAGAAGAGTCGAGTGAACGGTTCTTGGTGCGTGCGACGGTTGCAAATTGAGCAAAAGTCGAAATTGTGAGAACATGTGGAGCATGAGAGTTTTGATAGTTTCAGATGGTTTCGGACTTATCGATTCGTTTGAAGGTTACCATGACGACTCCGCGAAAAAGGAGTGTGACAGTCCATTACGCAAGAATATGGGTTTTTATGTGTTGCGTAATGGACAATGGACAACATGTATTTTGAGGAATCAACCAAAACACCATACTCGAAAGGAAGCGGAAAACGAAAATGTGGCGGTGTGAGTGTGACTGTGACGTTCGAAAAGGTTCTGTGTGTTTTTGGAGTACAAGCACGTTGGGGAAACCGGAGTATCAGTTCGTAAGAGTGTACTGCTGTTAAGTAGAGTGAAAGGCGGAGTCTTCAGCGAACTAACGAGTGAAAGGCGGAGTCTTCAGCTATTACGCACGAACTACGAACAATGATAAAATTTCTTGTTAAGCCTCCAAAGACTTTTTGCTCTTGCACTCTCCTTGAAATTTTCACGGGATATTTTGAAAATCGAAAAGCATTCCGATCGTGTGGTCACTAGAACCCCGCAGATTCGCCATTATTTCCCCTCCATATTGGTGAGGCGGCCAGACCAAACTCGGTCGCGTTTCGTGGACACGTGCTAGGGAGAGCTTGCTCTCAAATGGGGTGGCTTTGCCAGCTCTCCAACTGCCAGCAAGCGGCCCTGCGTGGATGACGGTTGGTTGTTTCATAATTCATAATGCCGGACAAGCACACAATCCTTTTCTCTTGCCAAAGCACATCGTATCAATGACATTCCAGGTGAGCTTGATCCATTGAGGATTGCCATGACAATTACATTGCTCATGCTCACTCACACTTGTCACTTTTGCTTGCTCTGCTCATGGGACGAGAGTCTGCTCATCTGCTGTGTCTCTGGCTCAGCAGCTCATTACTTGCCATTGTTTATTTCTGTCGAAATGATACCCAAATCTTCCATTGCATTTATCCACAGACTATAGACCTCCTTTTTGTTACAATTCTTTCTGAATCGTAGGGACATTGATGCTCGGTAGAGCAGACAATCAGGTAGGTCACCAACCGATACAAGCTTCTCAGGGTCAGAGAAGCAAGCAAGTCGAAGTCTATCAGAAGGATAGTCGGGACACAAAAGAGGATGTGATAAATGGTGATATTTGTTAGATTGTGTGTTGATTACTACGATAGGTCTACGTGAAATGTTCGGTCCTGCCAAGGGTCATGTATCATAGGTTCTTGGCGGCAACAGGTTTGGAATAGTTGGAGTTGATTCATGTGATGTATATGACATGTATATGTGGGCGGATAACATATACAGGGTCAACAGCTCTTGCTTTGGGTTGGCATAGTTGTTTTCATGGCGCGCAGCTTGTTGACAATTTGGAGATTGTGGGAATGGAAATATGGTCTCGCGTGATCGTGTGTCGTGCTTGGGATACTTAGACCGTTGGATCGGATAGATGCCGATAGCGCTCGGATGTCGCTTGGGCGCGCTCGATGATTTCGGGCGCGTACGCTTAGGGCGTTAGTACAGTGTCCGAGCAACGGCCAAATTTACGTCCGTTGTAATACCGCACGACCCAATTTAGTCTTGAGAGTGAGTTCGTCAATCTATTCTCACTTTTCATGATTTGCGAAGAAATATAGGTCGATATAGCGCGAAGCTAGGAAACATAGCTCGAAGCTAGAGGGCATGATGCGATAGCACGAGGCTATGTGACATGGGGAATCGATGAGATGTAGAATCTAACCACCATAGACGGTGAGAATTCTAACACTCCCCACAACTCGTCGTTTCAGCCTTGTCATCATTGGATTTGTTGAGGTCTTGAACTTCTCCTTTCCAAAACAACAATGGCTTGAGCATGGGCCAGATAGATACGAAATCCCAATGTTTGCTAAGGATATCGGCGGGGTTGGTCTTTCCATCTTTCCAGTAGAATGCAACATACTTTGCTGCGATGGCTTCACGAACTCGGTGGTATGACAGAAGATGGTGTCTCTTGGATAGTATGGAATGAGGAACGGTTGCATTGAGCACAACAGATCTGTTATCTCCGTACATGTAACTTCGCTCTCGGATAGGTACTCCAAGGTAGCGGAGAGAATGTCGTAATTCTGTAATCTGATCTATTGCTGTCCTTGCAGCCACGAACTCGGATCCATAGGTAGCAGTTTCCACTGTGCTCTGTCTCTTGCTGTACCAGTCAATAGGTGTTCCGTTCAACAAATGTAGAACAGCAGTGACGGATTTACCAGTGACTATGTCATGCATGAGATTGGCATCAACATAATGAGTTGTAGTAACATAGCGGCCAAGAGGTGTTGGGCAGTCTTCAGGAATACGTTCACTTGCATTCGAATAGACAGTGCGAGTCCAATCAAATTCTTGGGTAGGAAGACTTGAATAATCAGGCTCTCCAATCCTAAATCTGATTGCGCCTTCTGGGAGATGTGCAAGGTATCCATAGATACGCTTGGCTCTATCAAGATGTCCTTTCCTCGGAGCAGCACGAAAGCGTGATAGCGTCATTGTAGCGGTGAAGACGTCGAAACGACCAATAGTGATCACCCATTGAAGTTGTCCAATCAGAGTTTGGAAATGGTTAGTACCTTCTTCATCAAGGAGCTCAGAATCGTCCAATTCAGGATGGTCTCCACCAATAAGAGGTGTTTTGGCTTTCTTGGGTTTCTCCTTGAAGATTCGTTCGAAAGTGTCCATCATCTTACCAATGTAGCGTCTTGGATCTGCTACTAATGTTCCATCAGAATCCTTGGTGTAACAACATCCCAAGTGGAAATCAATAGGTCCATCTCCTTTGAGTTTGAAGTTGTATTTCTCCTTCAGGATCTTGCAGATATTCCCAGGATCAGTAGAAATAATGGCTAAGTCATCAACGTATACGGCAATGTATTCGTAACAGTCTTCTCCAGGTGCCTTCCTCATCCAGATATCCGGATCTGCTTTGCTTGGTGAAAATCCCATGTCTGTCAAAACATCGAATAAGACATCATGCCAGCGTGCGCCTGATGACTTCAATCCATAAAGTGCCTTGTATATAATCAGGATGTGACCTTCTAATTCCTTGAATTCAGGTCCTGCGACAATGAAAAGTTTCTCCCCTGTCAAGGCTTCCAGATATGCGTTTCCAATATCTGCTCCCCATATTTCCAAGTCATTCAAAGTACCCAGGAATAAGGCAATGCGGAGGTTGCGAATGGAAACAACACCTGAATAGATTGTCTCAACAGGTTCTTTCGTGAGATGTCCATCTGCGACAAGTCTTGCTTTATGTCGTCCATCATGTTTTACGTCAAAGACAAGATGTACACGTATCTTATGATATCCTTCAGGTGCATTGGATACTTTCCCTTTAATGAAGATGGCTTTCCCAAAATCCTTGAATGTCTTGTAGGACTGGATCTGTGACAATTCTAATTCTGTTGCATCTTGCCACTTTGTGTTGCCATGTTGTTTATCAAGAGTGACAGCTTCCTCATAATTGCGTGGTACTTGGAATCCAAACTTATACTTGACGGAATGGTGAACTTGTTTAATCCTTGACTGTTTGGCTGCTCGAATGAGACGTTTGCTTGTTTTGACATAACGTTTCAAATGCTTCCATCCAGGTTCGTTGAGTAAATCATGTTTCTTTCCATAAATTGCTACAGTGATCGGATCATCATTGGCGATGAGTGATAAAGGTTCATAGGTAGTCTCCCCAGTTTCCCAATCAACAAGCAAATTATATTTGCTCCCCTTGTAATCTGGATCAGTTGTGTTCAGTGGGCCTTGATGGGCAATGACGTCCCTGAACCTGAAAAGATTATCTCCAGAGGTTTGAGCTTGGTTATCTCGTTCGATATACTCCATGAGTTGATTATAGGATATCATCTCATCAACATCAGAATTTGTCTTTCGGTAGATATACTTGACACGTTCTTCCTGTTTCGTTGCTTCTTCATTAAGATCAATGACTCGTTTGATGACACGTGCACGGTGTCGCTCCCCATTTTCTTCTGTGTCGCATAGGAATGTGCGTCCTATCATGTCGTCAAAATCGATCGTGGGCATTGGTTTGGATGGATCTTCACTATCACTGCGAATGAAGACAGTGTCAGCTTGCTTATCATTGTCATCCTTGTCAGACGAATCCTCCCCTGAAGGTCGATCCACACGTAGGTTAGGTGTAGTGGATTCAACACGGCGAACGGCAGAACGGTAGATGATCTGGTTATCCTGGGTGAGAATCTTCCAAGTAAAAGAATCACCAACGTTGTGAGCAAAACCAACCCAGTGGCCAAGTTGCTCATCAGAAGAAGATGGATATGAACCGGAATTGGGTTCAGTGGGGTCGACACGATAGTAAACCTCATCCCAGAAAGGAAAGAACAAGAGATGAGTAATGTCGGGTGGGCGTCCGGAGAGAGCCTCAAGAGGAGTGCGACCGGAGTGGGTGGGTGATGACGTATGGTTCAATAAGTCACAGACATACTCAAGGCAAAGAAGCCAGGTGTTGGCAGGGCAACCAGTGGCATTCATGAGAGCGTTGGTCATACGTTTAACGGTCTGGTAACGGTTTTCAGCCTTATTCTGGTGTTGATGATAAGGTTCGGATCGATACTCCCCAATAAGCAAAGTGCGAAGAATGTCTTTAACCTTTTGAGAGATGAGAGATGAACCACCATCACTGATAAGAGTCTCCATGGCACCACGAAACCGGATGTTGTCCTGAAGAGTATTGACAAACTGTTTGGTTGACTTGATCCCATAGATATCAGTAACCAGAGTATCTCGACCAACAAAGATTTGTGCGACTTTACCGCCATGGTCAACAGCAGGGGTGTCGGAGAAAACCGAGTCAGTAGCAACGGGTTCATGGCGTCGAGGTATATTAAGGACCGGATTGCGAGCCTTGAAATGTTTCTTGAGGGTGTCGTGGTCAAAAGTAATGCTACCATTACGTGTAGTGTGCTTGAACGTATCGGCAATAACATCTTCAGATTGCCAACCAAAGAATGGACGGAACTTCTTCCAGTCATACGCTTCCTGGTAACGACGGTGGACAGAGGCATGAAGTGTAGGATCATTACCTTCTGCGTCAGCATAGATAGAAAAGAAGGGTGCGTCGTCAGGTCCATGATCATATGGGAGATCCAAAAGGAGATTGAGGTTACAAACAACACGATCAGTGTACTCCCCATAGTTGTCATATGGGTGGTTCGACATACTACCATCAGTCTTGACGTGTTTCCAATCAGGATCATTGTCAGAGGGTGTGGGAGAATACGAATGGTCCAGAACACCAGGATCCCATGTGTCGGGTGACGTGAAGATGATCTGAGGTAAGGTATCCATGTCATCGTCGCTGGGGATACCCAAGGAGTGGATGTAGGCTAACCCATCCTTGATGTGAAGGGGTATGGCACGACCATCAAGTGTAGTGATGCGTTGTTTACCATCAACTTTAACAGATCGTTCATCAACAGCAAGTCCGAAATGCTCGAATTGACCAGGAGCATGGATAGATAAGCCCTTCCCATAATAAGCATATTCATTGAAGATGCCGACAATAGGTCCATCATTGGTCTCAAACTTTGCGGCACATGTGACGACAGGAAGTCCAGTAAGTTCATGGTTATCAATACCCACAATAGTGATATGGCGGCCAGTCTTAGAAAGGATGCGCATGTCAGAACCAGCAAGTCCTCCATTAGCACCACGGTCAATCAATTGATTCCCTGGTAAAGTAGATTTCCTGGAAAACAGATAGCGTGGAACATGTCCTGCTTGTTTATGCATGTTGGCTTTGAAAGTAACCTTCTTGCTCGTCTTGGACTTGGCGTTAGAAAGAACACTAGTCAGGTCAGTTGCCGGGTGATTGATATCAGTCGTCATGGCTTGGTTGATAAATTGTGTAACCGGATCTGAATCATCTGAATGCTCAGTGACTACGCCAGGTGAGTCGTCATCAGATACAACTTGATTGGGATCAGGATCAGGTTCCGGATCAATGTCGAGGGCATGTGTTTGCACTGTCCTCGGTGTTGTTGATGAAGGTGCTTGAATCATCTTGTTATATTCAATGATCAACTTGCGATCTTCTTCAGAAAGTTTGAACCATAGGTCACGCGGTAGACTAACCTTGGACGAAGAGGATGGAGATTCAGATGTCGCTTTGGTGTTGTGGACATGATACTCCATATCATCTTGTGAGGTTATGTCAGCATCTGTATCTTGGCCATATAGTGATTCATGTTGTTTGACATGTCGACGGCGACTATGAACAGATGACTGGGTTGCTTGATCATGGTCATAAGCTGCGTCTAGAAGGAGACGGAAGTATGATTGATAGCAAAGGGATTTTGCACCGGATTTGGTGTTCACCACATTATCCAAGATCTTGACTCGGCGGAGATCAGGTACCTTTTCTACAGCTTGCATGAGGAAGGTCATCCTGGTATGATCAGGGATGCGATCAGACAATGTCACTAAATTGTCTAGCAAACGTAGCTGCTCTTGAAAGTGTAGAAGAAATTGACGTGTTGTTCCGCGCCATGTGTCGTCAAGACGTAGATTGGAAATGTAGTTGGTTAAGCGGAGGACTTCTCGCTTTGCTAGGTCGGATTCGGTATGCAAAGAGTGTAACTTCTGCAATACGGCACGCGCATCTTCATCATGTTCATGTTCACGTACATAGGCTCGACCTTGGTCAGTCTGAATGATACGGACAAGAACGGAGTAAAGAAATACTTGTTGCTCTTGAAAAAGTTCTTCGGCATACTCATCATCATGGGGTGGTGTGTATTTGAAATTCAGAACGTTGGATAGGCCTTGAGCCTTAGCTGTAGTCTTGAATACACGCCAGAATGAATCGTAGTATCGTTCATCCTTGAATACCTCATATGCAGTTGCGTCGCGCTTAGTTCCCTTTCTGAATGCTGTAAGGTCTTGTTGAGATTGGGATGCGGCAGTAACTGTGCTGACAGATTTCACAGATGACGGTGACTTCATTGGCGAGACTGGGACTTGGCTAGGTGGTCCCTTAGAGAAATCTGTGTTGATCCTCCAAGTGTTGAATTCTTTCCTCGTTAGGTTCATCCAGTCGCTATTGGATAGCTCGTCTTGAATTTCATTGGTCTTGTATGTGGCCCAATAAGCCAAGAGCTTGATCTGCTGTCTTGTGGGGCCTTGTAGATCATGTGTCTGTTTGTTGACCTTGTATTGTGTCAGTTCCTTCATGGATTCCTCGGTATTAGTTTGCATATACGAGATAACATGGGTAATGTTCTCAAAACCATGGTATTTCATCCATTTCATTAAGTAGTCAGCCCTTTCTTTGGTAAAGAATTGGCAGACAGTAAATATGATGTGGTCGAATAGGTCTGTGTCCGAGACATTGTCTTGGTTATCTTCTCCCTTAGGAGTCGTAGGTGTCTTGGGTGATTGAGGATCCATGGTGTTATTTGGTTGGTTCGATGTTTATTTAATGTGCGGTGTGATGTGGTTTATTTAATGTGTGATGTGATGTGAACCCGGATGTACCACGTGTGCCACGTATGTACCACGTATGTAATACCCGGATGTGTGTTGTGATGTGCGACTCCTGGAAATTTCCGTTGATTTCGACAAATTTTCGCCGAGTTTCAACAAATTTTCGCCGAATTTTCGCGATTTGACGGGAATGTGTGGCGTGTTGTGCGACCAAGGGTACCCGGATGTGCGTTGAGTTTAAGTCTTGGAAAGGTTTTGAGAGGACGGGAGTTAACTATGAGTAATTAAGCTTCGGTCTCTGAATCCTCACCCTCTTCCGAATGATCAGAGTCGCTTCCAGGCTCAGATGGGGCAGCACAAGCAACAGAAGAAGGGGTATCACCTTCAGCCAGGTGGTTCTCGACCTCGGTACGCAAAGGGTAGATAGTTGCACGATGGTCCTCGATGGTATGGACCTCGTGGATGTAGGCAACGTAGTTATCTAGGCGTACAACGTTAGGAGGCAGAGGGCAAGTCGTCGCGTTCACGACGTAGATGGTATTGTAGTATCCAGTTGGGCGCTCGAAGGTTAGGAAGCGGAGGTGGACAGTACGGATGGGGTTGCCCGAGAGGGCGGCAAAGATGAGGCGACGCCTCGGAGAGCGGTGAAGTTGGTCGTTCAGACGGTCAATGTCTTCTTGGTCGACGATGTGGGTCACCGATTGGAACTGGCGTTCGATCTGGGTCTCCCCACGGATGATCTCGGGATCGAAGGTCGAACAAGTTGGTTGGCGGAAGTACTTGATATGATCAGCAATCAACCGGGTGGTACGACGGGATCGAGAAGGGACGAGCCGACGAGGCGGACTCGGGGGCCGAAGCAACGGCGCAGGGATCGGAGCGTGAGGCTGGGTTGGAGTCTCGAATGGGTTGCTGTTGGAACTGTCGACGGAGATGTTGACCGATGTGTTGGCTGCCTTCGGCGTCGGCACCAGTTCCTGCTGCACCAGGGTATCGGGCTGCCCGGGATGCAGGTTGGCTCGATAGATCTGTCATACAGGAGTGATAATCTCGTTAGTATCCATGAAACCACAAGGAAATAAGCTTTGAGACTGTTAATCTGTTACAATTCTTTCTGAATCGTAGGGACATTGATGCTCGGTAGAGCAGACAATCAGGTAGGTCACCAACCGATACAAGCTTCTCAGGGTCAGAGAAGCAAGCAAGTCGAAGTCTATCAGAAGGATAGTCGGGACACAAAAGAGGATGTGATAAATGGTGATATTTGTTAGATTGTGTGTTGATTACTACGATAGGTCTACGTGAAATGTTCGGTCCTGCCAAGGGTCATGTATCATAGGTTCTTGGCGGCAACAGGTTTGGAATAGTTGGAGTTGATTCATGTGATGTATATGACATGTATATGTGGGCGGATAACATATACAGGGTCAACAGCTCTTGCTTTGGGTTGGCATAGTTGTTTTCATGGCGCGCAGCTTGTTGACAATTTGGAGATTGTGGGAATGGAAATATGGTCTCGCGTGATCGTGTGTCGTGCTTGGGATACTTAGACCGTTGGATCGGATAGATGCCGATAGCGCTCGGATGTCGCTTGGGCGCGCTCGATGATTTCGGGCGCGTACGCTTAGGGCGTTAGTACAGTGTCCGAGCAACGGCCAAATTTACGTCCGTTGTAATACCGCACGACCCAATTTAGTCTTGAGAGTGAGTTCGTCAATCTATTCTCACTTTTCATGATTTGCGAAGAAATATAGGTCGATATAGCGCGAAGCTAGGAAACATAGCTCGAAGCTAGAGGGCATGATGCGATAGCACGAGGCTATGTGACATGGGGAATCGATGAGATGTAGAATCTAACCACCATAGACGGTGAGAATTCTAACACTTTTCTTTATTAACTAGAAATAGAACTCAAGTGCCAGCCGAGTTTAGTGCCTTCTGTATTCGTGTAGTACATCAGTTTTCTGTTTTGAGCACGTCAATGACCCTCAGTTTCACCATGAACACACGACAGAGCAGCTCTTACACGCTTGTACAGCTACAAATTGAATCATTCGCTGTTTGACTCTAGCTCTAGGAGCTGATAGTTGGAAAGTAGGGTGTGGCAAGTGGCAAGAGCAAGATGGAGCCATCTACTTGAAGCAAAAACAACAAAATGTTCGGTCGTTGAGAAATGATTGACAATGATACTATGAATAGTGAATCATCTATCCTACAGAAAACATGAAAGTAACCAACCAGCCAACAATCAAACGACAAAAGAATTACAAGAAGGGGAAAGGGAAGGATATTCCACTTGACCACAAGCAGCTTATACCCAGTCTACTCGTACAACATGAGACAAATCCAAAGGATCATGCAAGAACAAAAGGAAAGATTGCAGCAGTGATGAGTAAGAAGAAAGAAAAGGAGACGACAAGATTAGAAATAAGCAGCAGTAGTGAGAAGTTAAATGCGATTCAGCCCAGCATGATCCGTCCATGGTTCTTACCTCACGTCATGGTCAAGCATTTGCCTCGGTTTTGGGTTTTGTGACAGACGAGAACAAGAGGGTTGCCCAAATTTATGAGCATTCAGAAACCACTGGACGCAAGCCGACCTTGATGTAGCGGTGTTGGCAATTAGAGATACTTAGAGCTACCTGGAGCAGAGTGGCGGGCGATATTCAAAAAAGATAGGGTTGGGGATATGTCTGACCGCCTCACCAATATGGAGGGGAAATAATGGCGAATAATGGGCTAGCGAAAAGACAAAGTTTCTGTCACATTTCCGCCTCTCTTTCCCTTTCGCAGTGCGGACAGACAACACTCTTCACTCTTGTCACGCTCTTGTCAAGACACTCTCTTTCCCCCACCAGCAACTTTTTGCACTTCCCACCGAGTTGAGAGTGGGTAGCTCCTCTAATGACAAAGCTAAACACATGATGTCCTTGGCGGGATTCCTTCGCGTATCACTGATTTGGTGATAGCAACGCAAGCCGTCCTAGCTTGCCCGTCACTTTTGTTGTTCAATCCATCACCTACAATGGTTCATGTGCTACGCATCTCCTTTCAGGAACTGAAAAATCGTGACCATCGCCGCCAAAGACTCCAACCAACCTTCTGCTCCCATCTCTATTACGCAATATCGTTCACAAGACCAGGGCAAAAAAAGATAGCTTCGGACTGTCTGTCCATCCACAATCAGCATTCCTTACAATCCCTTAACGTCCCTGGTGTTCGTATCTTTTGGACAAGTACACTAGGTGATATCAACAGGAGGGGAATATATCCTTCGTTTCTGCCCTACGAACGTTCGAACAGTCAGACATGACCATTGGTAGCCAGATCAAGGCTACAAAAGTTGATCAAGACGGAGTAAACACTTTATTTGCTTCGCCTCCTGTTACGCAAGACCCGTCAGAGGACTACGGTACATCAGCCAAAAGTCTGACAATTCATCATCCACGTTCACGGTCCGCAACTTCATAGTCACTTTATCGATGGGTCGTTGCCGTCAATTTGATTCCTCGTGACTGGGGTTTTGTTGAATCCATGCTGCTGATGCTGTGCGGCGGAGTGCGGATATTTTGTGTTTTGTGTGGAGCACGAGCGTTTTCTGCCCTCGACGACACTCGACATGCGCCTTTCTGAGTCAGCCTCAAGGGGCTTATATGCAGTGGGTGTGCATGCAGTCGGTTGGGCCGCTGAGATACCAACGCTCACATTTTAAAAGAAAGATAAGCACACAAGACCACCTCCTTTTTTCTCTATTACACAGAGAGTTCTCTGAGTATCCATGGAGTATGGAACAACCGTCCATCGCCATAGTAGCAGCACGGATGAGCAATGGATGTGACATTGGTGACAGCCTCCCCCGTCGATAGGACACGGAAAACTGACTGTGCACGTTCCACACGCGTTGCTCAAACGTTGGGAGCCGACCCACGCTACGAAACATCATGACAAACACGTCATTCGTGGCATACTTGGCAGTGGTTCGTGTCGTTCTTCCTTCCTCGCCCCCACAGAAATGACCCATCCCAATTAAAGTCCATAACGGGAGGCGATTATGTGGTCGTTGAATCTTGATCAAGACTACGGGTCGTGGTTTCGACAAGAGAATGAGGCTTTGTTCGAGCAATGGATACCTCTGCTAGCATACTTTATAGGAATTTGAATGACTGAAACAAACACATGGAGAACGAGAGTGGACTCTTGTCTTGTGGAGAATCTCCTTCTTGTCCTAGTACGCAAGTTTGATGCGTAGGAACGTTCTTGCTACGAAAACAACACAAGAATGAAGTGACTGTAACTTGGTTACTCTGAGGCAATAGGAGTTAGCAGAAACGATCGACACGTGTGTCGTGATCGCCGTAATGGCTTGCGGGGTTGTCCATTCCATTGCTTCTTGCCGTGGGGCATATCGGTTAAACGACCAATCCTCTCTTTGTGTTTAGCAATCTCGCATTATAGTGTATTTGGTCCTACAATACAACAACAACTCTTGTCTTGCGCGCGCGCACAAGTGTGGATTGTCTTGGAGAATGCAAGATGCCGTTTGGATCCACCTAGGTAGTCACTAGTTTTCGGAATCTCGTTTGGTTGGTCTCGGCCAAAGCTCCAAAGCGCGAGTCTGTATGTGTGTGTGTGTGTGGACCAGGAATCGTTCTTGTGGTTGGAACGACGACAATAAGGGTTTGTGTGCTGGATTTCCAGAGGCCAGTCTATGGTTGGGGGCACCGCACGTATAGGAAATTCCACAGTACGCGTTGGAAAGGCCACACGCTCGTCGTTCTTGGGCACGGCGCAAGAATGTTTGTCATTCTCCGGAGAGAGAGAGAGAGAGAACAAGGAGCACGTTCCGTCCTACGGTTTGTGCCACTCGTAATTATGAACCGGGAGGCTTCGTTGTTCGTTCGTTCGGCCGACCACTGGCACATTTCAGAACTAGATATAGCCTTGTCCTCCTCCTCCAGAGGCGGCAGACCCTGGGCGTGTTTCCTCACAGCAGCAACACCCAACCAACGCGATCCCACAAAAGGACAAACTTGGATCCATCTCGCTGTCTACTAAAGACTCTAGACAGCCATCAGGCTGCTGCAATCTCTGCCGACAAGCGTAGCATTCACTCAATTTCCGTTTGGTCATGCATCCAAATCGAGTCCAGGACGACATGCCGGAATGGATTGAATTGGTAGAAGTATGAAATGGACAGAGAGACCGTTCGTGTTGGATTCGACCGTGGATCTGGTTGTGGGGAGAATCTTGGAATGGTAGAGCTGTTGCCGTGACTGCCAACGAGTGCGGCCCCCCAAATAATACTACAAAGCACAGTATAGAATCGATAAATCTGGAGGAGGAAGGAGGATCCATCCATGCGTGTTCATTGGTGATATCCTCGAGTGTGTCGTGTTGTTCCAACAACTATTGTTCTTGTGGTGGAACAGCTTGCCGTGGCTCCACACTGTGCAGCATCGTTGTGACTACCGTAGGTACTATGCTTACTACCAGGGTATGGATCGATCGATGGGGCACGAGTTGTTTCCAAATATCCATCGCTTTGGGCAGGCGACTCTTGTGGAGCACGAAATATTGTCATTAGGGGACAAACTCGGGCGGGAGGAGCACACTTTGTCACGTTTTGCCATTTTGGTAGATTCGTGTTTCGGTGCCGACCAACACAAGCTCTCGTAAAACGAAATCCATCCATCCACCCGAACCCAAACACCACCCCACAAGTGTACTTGTGTGCAGGGATCCGAGTCATGTCGTTATTCTCCAAAGAGAAAGGAACAATCGTTTTTCCGAGAGAAAGGCACACACCAGGATGGATCGTGTGGAATCTGGCTGTTCTGTTCGACGCTCGACCACTCCAAGCATTGACTCACTCGTGATTGCTGTGCCGACTGTGGATGCTTTGGTGTGGGAGGATTCTTGGACGACGACCCGAGTACCTTTTCGTTTGCGTGAAACCAAAGGGAGAAGAATCCACCACACGTCCTGGAAAGGTGGTGGCCACCGCTGTCGTTGCGATGAGACAGATTGAAAGTCTCCCCATCTTAATGTGCTCCGACAAACAACACGTGAAAACGCGCGCAAGACCAACTCTCTCTCTCCCTCCCTCCCTCTCCTTTCACAGCAAACATGATCTCGTCACATTGCGACACAGGGACAATGGCATGGCATGGTGTGATGGTGCTGGATACGTCGAGCCTCTGGAATCACATCCTATCGACGAACCGCATTGGTCTTCAAAATAAACTGTGAGAGGCCTTGGAGGGAATGGCACGTAGTGCATCCTCGTTTTACGGTTCAACCTGTGGCGTGTACTTAAAATCCTATAGTACGCGCCGGGGGACCTCATCATTCGTGACATTGCACGATCGCCATGTTTTGTCTCTCTCCGGTGGTTGAGCTGCGTCAAACAATCTGGGAGACTGGAACATGCGTTCCTCCTTGCGACAACAAGGTTCCTTCTTTCTGACCGTGGCTGCGGTTCTCTATGTCATTACCGATGTCCTTCAACACTACGTGTTGCCCTTCTCCACCACTACTACTGCTGTTCCTCGTGGGGGTGGTGTGAACTCCCCACGCCGAGATAATGCGGCGGCATCCGCCGCAGGAGTGATCCCATTTGAAACCAAACAACAAGAACCACCACCACCACTCAAGAATTGCACCAGCATCCTATCGTCCGTCCCAAACTCAACCATCCGGACCACCGAGGCTTCCTCGTTTACCGTCTATGGTCATTTGCATTATGCCAAAACGGCCGGTACCACCCTCAACGGTCGATTGGCGTCTCAGTACGAACGCGTGTGTGGGAACCGAGGCTACAGCTACGATGCCTATCAATTCAACCAACGGGTGGAACAGCAACTGCACCAACACAATAGAACGAGTATTCCGGCCCAACAAACGGGCCAGAAGGATGCTATAAATAAAGCGTTTGAACAGAATTGGAATCGAGGACGCGTGCCACCCGCCGTCATGGAGGAAATTGGGTACGAAAATTGCGATTACATTAGTTTGGAAGATCGTTGGACGGTGTGGGATCGTCTCCTCCTCCATAATAATAATGACAACCGGTGGAAGTTGGAACTGCACATTCCCTGTCGCGATCCACTCGATCACCTCTTGTCCCAGTGCAACCACCGACGCCACACCTTTGACTGTCACTCCGAACTCCGAGGATCTCAAGAGGGAAATTTGGCAGTGTCTGGTCTTTCCCGACCGATTTCATTCCCAATTGGTGGAACACCAACAACAACAATTCCAGAACCAGTTTTCCGTCAAGTGTTTTGATCCCATTCCGGTCGAGCCCTATCTGGCGTACATGGATGAGAAATTGCAACACAAGCGGGTCCCCGCCACCAACATGCCTCGGACCACAAACCGAGATCGTGTCAAAGATCAAGACTGCTTGTACGACAAGAACAATGGTGAGGTGGCGACCCAGGTTCGACAGTACTTGGTAGAACAACTGCCCTATTATCAATGGTGTCAAAACTGCATGGCGGACCCCGCCCAGAACTTGTTGTTTCATGCGACAAGCAAGGGATAGAGGACAAGGGTAAGGGTATAGAGGACGAGTCATGTCAGTTTTTTCAAGAGGCAGAAGACATTGGGAAACGAAAGACACTTTTACCTTATAACTTTGTACTATCTTTCTAGAGGGACATGTTTCGGCACTGAGGGATGGTTATCATGTATAGGCGTTTGTTTTCCCCGTTCGATTGTTGGTTTACTTGAGGGCCTGTTTGGTTGGTTGGTGACGACCCCTTCGACAGGACCGAGAACCGAGACGGACCGTCATCCCAACGACCAATACTACGATCCATAGGAAACTCAACTGCAGCATGTCCTTCTGTTGGTGCCATGATCCGAGCGGAACTGTGGTTGTCATGGAACCAAATGTTGTCGTTGTTGGTGTAGTCATGTGCTGGTGTGGTTGGTCATTGGTGAGATTGGTCCTGGCGGAGAATGCTCGTCCTCCTCCTGTTGTTGGTGGTTGCGCCTGTTGTTGCTGTTGTAGGGGATCCAGGACATGGCGTTGATAATAGGACGCATTGGTCAACCATTCCGGTGCCTCCATTCCCAACACGTGCATGGCCCGTTCGGCTTGCATCAAGGATTCTTCGGCCCAATCGCCCCAAAGGGTACGGACATTGGCACACACATAGTCATTGTTGACCAAAAAAATGCGACTGGTCGGTTGGGACGACGACGACAATGACGACGACAAGGATGAGGATGATTTCGTCCGGCGGGTGGGATCGGCCACGTGGCGCATCCAGGAACGACTCGAATCTGGACCGTCATGTTTCTGAATGGCTTCTTGCGGTTGCTGCTGCTGCAAGGCTGCCAAGGCCGCTGGCGTGTCAAAGGGTTGCAGCACGACGGTTCGATAGGACGCATCCGTCAATCCGGGCACCCCTCCACACGCTTGTTCGGGGGTCCCCGAAAGGGTGGGTTCATAGTACACCTTGCTGGGTGCCGTATACAAGTCGCGTCCTCCCAAGGGCCTTGACTGGAGATTGGGACGATGCCAGGCGCCCACCAATATTCCCCGCGGTGGTGCCACGTGTCGACTGGCATTGTAAATGTCAGCCGATTGTTGGCGCCACAAGGGATCCAACGCTTCCCACAAGGCGTCATGAGTCTGTTGCAACACGGCACGAATGTTTTCATTGCTCGTTTGGTTGTCATTGTCGTCGTCATCCCACATCATGCCCAGGGTGGAATCTTGGACGTGGACCCCGTGACGAAGCTTGGGAAGGGACGAATACCAGGTTTCGTTGGAGACGGAATAATAAATTTCCAAAAAGCCATGACAGGATTGCGAACGTGAGTGGTTGCCGGTTGTGGTTGTTCTTGTTGTAGTACTAGTAGAAGTAGTACTATTCGAACAGTGCACGGGTCCATCGGACCAATGCACATTGAACAACAAGCCCTGCGTCGTATTGACGGCTTCAAAGGCGGCTCCGGGGGGATAGTCGCCACTGGTGGCATTGGGCAAGAGGGAATGCCACCAGGCGTCGTCATAATAGACATAGGCCTTGGCCAAGTTGGTGTCTTGAAATTGTGCCTGACGCATGCGTTCGGCCATGTCCGGTCCAAACAAGTCGTCGGGAACATCAAACACGATGCACCGCAGGGTTTGTTGCACGTGGGGATGCAACGAGTGTCGGAGGCCCGCCACTTGAAACAAGTGATTGCGGGCCACATTCAATACCAGGACCTGGACTTGCTCTGGATGATCCAACCAGACCACTTGACCCGAAATGGCATGACGAAAGGCCATGCGGCGAATCGAAGGAGAGGATACAGAACTTGTGGTCTCGTCCTCCTTCTTCTTCTCCTTGTCGTCATCCGGATCCGATTCCGTCACTTCCAAATGAATCAATTGCGTATTGACAAAGACTCGTGCCCCCAGTGCGACACAAGTATCGATCATGCGATGCAAGGCACTGCCATAGCCACTGGGCAATCCCGTCGAGGCATGGACAATCCGTAACAGTGGTTCTTGATAGGGAAAGTCGAAATGGTCGGGAAAATCGGCTTGCGCACTGGGACAGTGCGGTTCGTAACAGGCCGTCGTCAAATTCAATTCTCCCACGACCAAATCATGGACCAAGTACATGTCGGCCGCAAATCGATAGGCACCGACATCGACGACAAAGTCGGTCGACTGACGACGCAGGGGAACCGAATAGGTGCGACCACCAATCCGACTGGCTTGTTCCATTAAGCAATACTGCGAGGCACTTTGATTGCGTGCAATGCCATCCAAGACGCGACGATAAAAACTATACACACCACCCCATCCACCACCGACAAAAATTTCTCTACAGCCGACAAAGGGATGACTGCTGCTGTTGCTGTGGTTCCATGCATCGTCCAACCACGGTGCCGAAGCAAACGAAGAAGAAGAAGAACTCAATGGCATAGTTTCTCGTTTGTGATTCTAGCAATGATTCTAGGTAGGATCGTAATGGTTCTGGTTGTTCCTGTGCGTGGAGAGTGGAGAACTTGATCCACCAAGAATAACACAGAACAACCACAAGAGAAGAACGAAAACGATCTTTGCGGGTGCGTCGTCAGCGCGGATTCGGTGAGCGAAAGATCTCGGTGCGGAGCGAAAGATCTCGTGGATCCGCGTCCCACCAGCGACCCCATGTGGGCCCACTCAAAAGATTCTATAGGGTGAATAGTGCAAGTATATACCAAATGGTAGTATGAAGGCCAGACGGACTCGGAAGCTCGTTCGTCATTCTTTTTGAGAGAGTTGGAAGCGTGTCGATTGCCTATTGCATGCGAATAAATTCTACAGTGGAAATGCTCACGTTGAGGACGGGCAAAAGCTGGGCTTTTTAGAAGATTATGGCTACCCTCCGATGGATCGGAGGAATCGCCAGTTTAGAGGCTTCCTATCGCTATATGGGCGATTTGTACATGAGCGATGACACGGACTGTGATCCACCTGTTCGCCAATCTCAACATAGCTGAATCATGCGTGATTCGCACTGCAGATCCCCTCGAACAAGATCCCCTGGAGAGGACCCATCGACTGGAGGTCTAGTGTGACATGGTAAGATTTCGTGCATGCCCACACACATAGGATGTGACGATTAGCGACATTGCGTTATACCGTCAATCCGTCATCAGAACTGTTGAAAGACCCATATACTCTCATCATGCCAAGGCTTCCGACTGGCTCCAGCGTCAAAAGGACAGAGCAAAATGACTCTTTCGTCGGCCACCATCGACAACAATCCGTGTAGTCCATATCCATCCTTGGATCATTCTCATATAAGCTTGGACTGGTAGATTTTAGACTTCAACACAATATTTCCAAGCTCTGAATGTTGCAACTTCAGGCCCCTTTTCAGGATGGCACTGAACACGACTAGGAGGCAAACTCACACGAATCTCTGCGTGTAGTCAAAAGGCCATGTCCCCATTCAGCTTGGCTTGATTCCACTTCATTGGATTCGGATCTACTTTGCTCGTGAACGTTGGGATCTTCAACTTTTTGCTCTCGCTTCTACCCTTGAATGAACACATGCAACCACGACACCTTACAGAGGGTCATACCTGACTGCACATTCACCTGCCTGCTTGCCGAGGATAGCTTCTTCATCACAAAATCCTCCCGAGATATTGACAAGAATACGTTTGTTTTATTCGGCCACTGATGCGGCAGCAACTCTTCAAGCAACAATTTTCTGCTTTCTTTTCCTTTCCCTTTGTTTTCATAGTATCCAGTGAAACAGGGGAAACTGCTGTCCCCACGAATGAGCACCTCTGGATCCACATTATCACGGTACACCTGTCACCGGCCACAGCGTAATGAATCATACTTGGGGCAGCCCACGACGAGCTGCAGGATTTCAGTGCATGGTCGAATCACTCCCTTTCTCTTCTTATGCTTTGGGGAGTAACATGAGACACTGACCATTCTCAGCCCTCTGCTTATCATGTTTCTGTGCCAACTCATTTTGATGAATCACCGCACAAAGCATCTCTGGTGACGTGTTCCACTAGTCATAAAGACTTGACTCCGCGTGGGAATGCCTAGAATGGCATCGTTCATTATTCCTTCATGTGTGGCCACGCGTTCTTGGACTCGCAGTGCCACTTGACTTCGTGGCCACGCGTTCTTGGACTCGCAGTGCCACTTGACTTCCTGAAGATGATGGTAAGGGTATATCGAAGATATGGAGGCATCTCGTCCCACTGGTCATGTCCCCGGGAGCTTATCTCATTCTTCTTTCATTTGGTGCTTTCGTCTGTTTCCTTGCAGGATATAACAATCATCGCTTTCTGCTATCGTCTTAGCAAGACAAATGCTTCCATCTCATTATGCTTGTTTCTTCACAGACTTTCACGACTAGTCTCTCGGTACATTGTGCATCTGTCATCTCATCAGCAGAGATCACGCAATGTGAATTCTCGAGGTATATTAACCTTCACAATCGTCTGCTTCGGGGCTCTGTCAAGAAAGACTCTGACCCGTCATCACTTTGGACGGCAAAGGCAGTTCTTAGCGACTGAAATGAACAAGACACACCTCATCCAGCGTTCCAAAATCTTTTACCGCGGCCCTTGCCCCATACCTTCAATTCATTGTGTTCCTTTTCATGGTCCACCGACTACGTAACTTCTCCTTGCCCGCCATTCGGGTGGTGTAATAGTCAATAAGTCATGCCGACACTCTGGTCGACAGCTCTCTTCAGCCAATCGTTTGGCATAATGTTCAGCCATGCAGACACTCTAGATGATGGCAGTTCGTCGTCAACGACTTGTTATTGTCCACCGATGAGCCAGTGGTTTTGCCAAGTTGATCAGACTTGGCCTCAATATGCTTCGTAATGGATGGCAGTTGCCAATACCTTACGCATGACAGTGGGCGAACGCTCATCAGTTCGCCATGTGCCACTGCCACCGACACAAGGCCGTTTCATTCGATAGTAGACTGGGAGTCTTCTCTTTAATTTGTCAACCACCGCATGCACGTGGCAGTGTGACTGTATTTCTTATTGACACAGGGTTGTTCATGCTGCAACGAAGGATTGCCATAAAACGACTTCTTTTCTTTTATCATGGCATAGCATGGCCTATCATTGCCATTGTTGTCGTCTTGTCTTGCACATCAACGACGTACGACTTTGATTTTCTCTTGGAATTCGAATATAGGTGAATTGCGGTAAACAATGTTACCTGCTGCAATGATGCATGTGGTACGTTGCTATCCATGGCAACCTGTGCAAAATTCTGCATGCTGCATGTTGCCATCCATGGCAACCGGTGCAGAATGTTGTTTTCAGCTTTGTAACTGCCCTGCCTCATTCAATAAGTGTGCTTGGCAGTGACAGTACTTTCTTCCTTGCATCCTTCATTCGTGCTAGGCCAGACTTCAAAGCTGGAGCAGACCACACTGATGCTAGACCAGACTTCGATGCTGGAGCAGACCACACTGGTGCTAGTCGGTACTTCGATACTGGATCAGACCACGTCATGCGACAAATGCCGCCGCAGTGATCTGCTAGTACTTTCTTACATCTTGCATCCTTTCTTTGATGGTGGACCGGTCTCCATGGGTTCATGCTTATTCCCCCTTGACCGGTGCATCAGGACCAGTCCAGGTGCACAGGTCACCAGAAGCAACGGTACAAGGTAGCGTCCATGGGAAGGAAGGAGCGCCTTCATCGGTCCAGAATGGAATGCTCTTGCTGATCAAGACCAGGGCGGAGTCAGTGAACAACTGCCACCAGCAATCAATAACACTTGGTCATAAGAAACTTGTTTCTCCTTTTTTTTCTCTGCCCTATGCATCAAGCACGCTAGGCTTAAACAGATGAAGGGGCTTGGAATGGATGCTGGTATGTGTGCTGGACAAAATTTGGCCATTGGCGACTTTCAATTTCCACATTGACTTTCGATATTAACATGCCGTAATCCACGCTGGAAGGAGTGGTAACAACTTGGCTTCACACCATCTTTTGCTTTCATGGCTAGGAATCAACAGGGCAACAAGTAGTCTCGTGCTCACACAGCAACAATAAAATAAGAAGGCGGCAAAATAGAGTGCCTGATGTTGTCTCCTTTTCCTTGCCAACCCGCGCATCAGGACTTATTGAAAGCATCAACACGAAAGTTGAGCCCAAGGTTCGTGTTTCTTGCATTTCATTTGTAATTTGTATGGGAGCACTTGTTTGTAAATGTCCCGCTGACTTTTTCGTCTTATTGGCATGCGAACACTTGTCTACATGCCCTTTCCTCAACACTGCCAATTGGCGGCTACTCTCTTAGGATATTAGGAACTTGTCAGCCCTGACGGCACTGACCTCACATGCCTTGGTGCATGGCTTTGAATCCTTTTGAATACATATCACAACGATGGCCCTTCAAACATCAAATGTTCGAGGGTTAGGTTTCAATTTGTCACCTCTCCGATATCGTCGCACATCAGACCATTGTTGCACACCTCCATCATTATTGCTCATTATTGACTGGTGGAGATCAGACCATTGTTGCACACCTCCATCATTATTGCTCATTATTGACTGGTGGAGTCCCACAACTAGGACTATCATTCCAAATGAGGTGGTAAAGGTCGTGCGACTCGGGAATTGCTCAGGCGGTGCGACTTGTTGCGCAGAATGCCTCGATACGCATAATGCCTCGAAACGGGCTCTGTAATTGGTGCAGGTTCCTCAAAATGCGCTGATACGAATTGCCCAATCTTGTATTTCCCCCTGCAAATCGTAGCAACGCATTGCCCGTCATGTAGAGGGGCACGGGAACGACAAGGCTTGCTTGGGATAAGAGGTCGCTGACCGGTGGAATATACCAGGTTTCTGACTTGTGAAGTATACCACAGCGAACGCATCGTTCACTTTCATGGGATATTCTTTCATAGGGAATTCAACCCAAACAGGACACTCAAGAGCGAGCGCAAATTCACATGTACGAAAATGCAGTGTATTCCATCGAGTTATGGGGGCAAATCAGTATACTGCCTTGTCCCCCCTGGTAGTTCAATTTCATAGTGGATTTTCTTTTAGTTCATGCATGGTAAGGGCCCAAACTGCCCGATATGCCAGAACTACTCTTTGTTTCTTTCTTTCTTTCTTTTCATTTCACGGTCTTGAGTAAGACGTTGCTGAAAGGCAGGATGTTATGCTCTGCTTATTTTGCCATCCCAACTAGCAAACAACAATTTCGATAGTTTCGAATACATACTGACGTGTCCAGCTCCTAGCTCATGAGGAGTGTGGAGGGAAAACATCGGCCATAGCGACAGGGATCCTCTCCCAGCTAGCCACTCATTGACTCAAGACGAGCCAAAACAATCATGGTACGATTTTCGTCCGATACACGTTGTCATTTTCATGCATTGCTGGTACAGTTGTACCCAACACACACCAAGCGTTTAATAGCATAGAACCAGACATAGGGCAATTCTTGGCGTGGTACATAGTTGTCGTTCGAAGCGAACGACTGCCATGGCGGTAGGTTTTACCCACCAACAGCCCTTGCATAGACATGTAACCATCGTTGCAGTCACATTAATGACAGGTTTGTTCGTCCAAGGACAGGTTTGTTCGCCCGAGGGCTACCAACACAAAGTGCAACTAAAGGACATCACAGCTTGATTGCACCTTTTTATTGGGCCCTTGTCATATCACGTGTCATGGATTCAAACAGACTCACAGTGGATGTCAGCCAATGTAATGACAGTCAAAGGCACGGTGTGATATCAGACCACCAATCAACCACCAATCACCACATCTTTTCAGAAGTTCCTGCCAAGGACAATGCATAAAGCACCATCCATAACAAATGCGGTTCATGGGCAACTGTGTGGCAATACATCAACCTCAACGCATACAGCAGGACAGCACACCCAATGAAGTATACGTCACCCGGCACAACCCGCAAAAACGGGCTCTCTATTCAAATTGCCGAAAGTGAATGAGCACTCTTGGAAGCAGATGTCTCCCACGAGGCCAACAATTATATGTGAAGCAAACGAGAGCTTCAACAATTAAAACAAACCGTAAAGGAATGTCGACAGTTTGCTCACATCTGAGATCGCTGTCGGCGATGGACAAATTCTTGCGGACGCGGTACGTCAAATTCTGCACCGCATGGACACTGATTATCTTCTCTGACACTCTCCTTGCATACACCTTCCGTCGAATAATGACAGCCTCATACTGAAGATCCGTCAACGAGAGTATCTGGCACGTTCAACTTTCAACTCCAACGGTGTAGGGAAGAGATAGCTCATTTCGATGATAAACCGAATGCATCCCCGATGGCCACACTTTCATATGCATCCTCTCAAGAGGTTTGGCACAGAAGAGACTTTGTACATCTGCCTTTGCCCGAGTATGTGCGCAAATGCATATATTCCTGCTCCACTCACGTCCTGCCGACGATCCAACATTGATGTGGATCAAGATATTTCTCGCCCTTCCAGCGCTCCAGGTCGAATAGTTCACGACCTTCCCCGGCCTCAACACACGGTGAACTCAACAATACGTGGGTCTGATAAACCGAATAAATTCTACAGTGGAAATGCTCACGTTGAGGACGGGCAAAAGCTGAACTCCAAAGGCAACCGTGCCTTGTCCAGTACCAGGCTCGAGTATGTCTAGATTGACCCCAAAGGTAAGCAGCATTGTCTGACCCGACATGAGGTTGACGGAAGTACTGTTCCCATGGAAACTCACATCCAATCCAGAATCTTTGTAGGAAGCAGCCGAAATAGAGACCCAAGATGGCATGGACTTGACCAACACAGCAATGTCATAGAGAGCCGCATTAACCAATCAAATGCTTATTCCATCCGACCCATTATTGTCTCCATCAAATTTGAGCTTTTCGCTGAGGAAGGATACAGAAGTATCGTCAGGACACTCAGAACATGAGGCAATATCTTTTTGCCAGTATTCGCCTGCTAGACAGGAGTCCGGTGTCTGTACTAGATTCATTGGTCAGGAGATCCGTTCAATTGACCAATCGGGCTCCCGGCAGGCTTGGATCGTAGGGCGTATTCTCAAATTGCGTAAGGTAGTCGCCTACCACAGACTGAATAATCATATTGCTGCCAATCTTGCCCGGGACTTCACCATCTAGTTTCAAGGATTTTGCTCCCAGTAAGAATGGATATTCCACAAAGCCAAAACAAGTGTACGAGTCGGTCACAAAGAAGTATAATCCCAATCGATCCACATTGGAATATTCTTGAGTCTCGTCATTCCATACTTCCATTTTGACCAATCGCGATGTTGCCGGCAGCTCCAAGTTGTAAGATATCCGCAATCCCAATACTTGCAATAGTCGATCTCCCATTTGTGTATTTTCTCCTTCAAAGGTACTGTAAGTCACAGAATAGTTGAATAGCTGAAAGAGTGACACACCCGAAATGACTCCTGTACAAAGGTTGTTGTTGAATGGCAGTGAGGACCAAATATTGGATACCTTGACACCTCCCGCCTCCCATCCCGGTCCTCGAAATCCTCCACTGGCTTGGAACCCAATGTCAGAGGAAGTATACCACAGTTACAACATAGCACATCTAGCACCATTAGATCTAGGTGTGACATAGCACGACGTAGCTACGACATAGAGGAAAGCAGCTGTCCTGAAGTAAGACAGACGCTCGTGTTGCAGTTGAACGGACGAACAACAGATGGATTTAGCTGAATAGTAACTTCACCCAGCAGTCCAGGAAGATTCATGTACTAATTATTCATATACATGCACAATGCAAGTCGCGAGCCTACACATCCGTTCATACGAACGCAAGTTGGACGATACCTCTAGTCGTAATATCTTCTCTCTCAAATTGAGAATTACACAAAGATACCGATCGATCTTCAGATGATCTAGCAGGCCTGTTCCAAAGGTAAGTACCTCCTAGAAAGAACATTCATAAGGCCCAAACAATCAGGAGAGGTGAATACTCTCATCTAATCATGAAGAACAAAAAGAACAAGGAAGAACTATTCTCCAAGAGAGAAATGGAGCGGCTAAGTTCTCCTTGAGATCGGAGATCGATCAGACCTGAAAATCACTTTCATGTAGATTAATCTCACTCTTTTCTAAAACACAAAAGTTGCAAGCAACTGTTGTCTACAAAAGGAGTCAACCTATATCGTAGACCGAAGGTGAGGGCCCCATCGTCGATCCAACGTGATAGGTTGACTAACATTGCTACCCAACTGAACTAACCCCGATTATCAAGTCGTTATCACACCTAGCTAGCGAATCTCCTAAGTGGTTGCTGAGCCCAAATCAAGGCTGATAAACCATACGCTATTCTCTCTATCGATCGATTTATCAAGAAGTTAACTACCTTGGAGGACTACCACTGAGTCGTCCCTACCAAGCATCCAAAGCGCGCAAATACTACTGGAGCCAATCAAGGCCCCAACCAAGAATCCACAACGGCGGACGACATCTCCCCGACCTCAAGTGGACTTGGAAGCTTCGACTGGTTGAATTCGGACAGTGATACCAACTCCAATCCAGATCCCCAGCAAGAGACCGTCGACCCTCTAGAAGCACCGAACAGTGATCCAACTGCCGATCCAAACGCCCAACGCGAATCCCAGCAAGAGACCACTCGACCATTGCAAATTGCTCCACCTGAGACCGACCCAACGCGAACTGCCACATCAGATACAGATCGGACAAGACCGTTGATTGGTATATCGAGATCCAGGAGGCGACAGCAACGAATCATGGCAGCAAACGACGATCCACAAGAAAACACGGACGTTTTCATGCCAGACAAGCCCTTCATGGGCGGACTGGTGCAGTCCCGACGTGACGAGTACGTCGCTTGGACTGGAGGAAAACCGAAACATGACTGGTCCAAGTTAGATGACTCAGCCAAGACGGAACCTCTCAGGAGTCTCCAGTTACGTACCTTAACAGACAAGCGGTACATCGACCGCGTAACTGGACCTATTGACAAGTTTGACAAGAAGAAAGGCGATTTCTCGCGATTGCAGGATGAGCTCAATCGGCACTTTGTCAAACATGGAATGGACACGATTGTGTACTTACCTGACCCCAAGAACTCCACATCGATGATCAACATCATCACGGAGCATCCTCGTTTCACCAACGAGCGCGTCCAGGACCTGATGGCAGAGCAGATCCAAAAATACGATAAGTACGATCAGAACAATGACGCAGCGGCTCAGGACTACTTACTCGATTCTCTCGAGAAAACCTTTCGTCGCGAAGTAGAGGACCAATCCCGCTCTGCGAACTCGTTTCCCGTCCTCTTTATGGTAATCGTCCGCATCATTACGGACGACTCCATCGAACATTGGGAGTTGGTAAAGGGTGAGATGCGCAGTCTGGTACCCCAACAGTACTCAGGACACGACATTACCGCACTTACCACTGATTTCGCGAACAAGGCACGTCCTCTTTCGGCTGCTGGTCTTTATGACCACACCCTCACCGCGAATCTCCTCAAGAACATCCTCACCGCTGAATGGCCGGAAACTCCAAAATTTGACCTCTTGATTCTCAACAAGAAAGTCAAAGACGCCGTAGAACACATCCGTTTTCTCGATCGTTCCGTCGCTGACTCTTACATGAGCACCAACAAGCTCCTGTACACGCACGTCTCCGAGATCGCCAACAACCGGTACCTTGTTAGTGTCAAGCAAGGCGAATGGAGTGCCAAAAGCTCCCACAAGGACAGCAAGGCCTTACCTGTTTCTTATGGCGGGAACCTGACAGTGACAAACAATCGCCGTGGCAAGACCCGCATCGGCTACCAAGCCAATGCCCTCATCCCTCAGATGCAAACGTATGGTAAGAGCAAGAACAGTTTTCGTGAGAAGGGGAAGAACAAGAGCAACAACAAGTTCAAAGGCAAAACGGACAAGCCTTCTTCCACACCCAAAAACGATTCTACTCACCAATGGAAACGTGTTCCGCCTGCAGATGGCCAGCCGGATGAACGTACCAAAGACGGCCAAACATATTTCTGGTGCGGCACTTGCAAGATCTGGAACACCATGCATCGTACTAGCGAGCATATTGTCGGATTCAAATCCATGGCCAAGAACAACAAGAACCAACAGAAACATAAAGTATCCGCTCATGTTCTTGAGTTTGACGCAACGGCCTGGAAAGCAGAACTCGATCTCCATTCTCGCTACTGGGACAGGGACATTGTCAGAGAAATGGACAAGGAAGAATATGAGTTCTGTGAAGACAACTCAGAGGACGACGATTACGACCACTGTGACAACTCACCTGATGAGGAATACGAACTTTGTGCCTTCATGGCCTCCTTTGAAGAAGACGAAGAAAGCAAAGAAGAAAGGTATGAAGAAACCAAGTCCAATGAAGATTCAAGCTCGCTCTTCTCCAACACCACTCCCCAAGCTGTTACACCGGATCGTGTCACTTCAGCCAACATTAAAGAAAAACAGTTCAGTGAGAGTGATATGGAAGACTCATCAGGAACCAGTACCATTGGAACGTTTGAGCCTACCTTTCCAGTCGTCGAGCCATCCAAGAACAACGGACCAACATACTTCGATCAATGGAATGACATGGATCTCACGATGACAAACAACCATGATGACGATCCGCTCGATCCATTGAATGACGCTGCAACCCAACGATTTCTCGAGGACATGTACGACAAAGAAATCACAGCAGCAGCAGCAATCAATGAGAACTACGACGAAATGGAAAGTGAAGAGACAGATCTCACTTACAAAACTCCTGAAACAAGCACGGACACATCGACTGATGCAATCAAGCATCTCCAAGCTGGACAATTGGCGAGTCTGGAAAAGAAACTACCAGCCATCTCTCCAATCCATCAGGCACGACCTCTGCCACCACGGCCAAATGCTCCCTTGCCCTTTTCTCCGAACGATCCGACTCCGCCGCCTCCTCCTCCAAGACGACGGCTGAGCATCCCTGCATCGACAAAATATGCAATGCAGCATATCATTCTCGAAGCAGAGCAAGCAAAAAGAGATGGGATGAGGTACGAGAGAGCAGCCAAAACCGTGTTCGCAAACGCTTGGCGAGAGCCGAGACTTACCGTGGCTGAGGCATACCAACGTGTCAAAGAAGAGGAATGGGCAATGGGATACTTCGTTGATGGAATGCCCATTCCGAATCACCCTCGACCAGCATCTTGCTTTCCTGGAATGTCGCCCATTCCACCAGGCCCGATGGTTCCTTGTTTTCAACCGATGGACACCTCCAGCTCTGGATCAGCGATGCAGTTCACTCCTGCAACAAAACTCACAACATTCCGTGAGAACAAGAGCACGATGACAGATGACTCAACAAGCAACTCATCCTCCTCTTTCGTTCCCTCGGAACCCGAAAACAAGACGGATGATGATGACGACTCGAACAAGACAGTGGCAGTCACCAAGTATTTTGCCCATCTCGCTTGTGTCGATTTCGACGATGATGAAGATGAGGCTTCACAACCTGCCACTTCTCTACAAAATGAAGGAGACACTGACCCCCAAGACACTTCGGACGGATCCAACTGTACTGTGGACGAGACAGTAGGAGGCTCAATGGTAGGAAAATGCGTAGAAGTCTACTATGCACCTTTCACCTTTGGACACGTGCGTACCCCACGACGACCGGCGCGCACGCCAGTCGAGGAGCTTTCAGACGAAACTTTCTCTCTTCAGCATCTTTTCTTGGTCGCCCTTCTACATTTTGTTGTCTTGTTACCGATCATCCTCTGGCTGATCCCAGCTCCAACCACTACCGAGGAATCTAAGGACGCCTTTACAAATGGGCTAGGACACCTGTACAGTGCCGCGGTACATCTCTACTATGGTGTCTATGAAGCTTACTGCGGATTCAAGGAAATTTCTGTTTCCTTCTTGCTACATCCTGGCTGCATGCCTGGTATCGTTACATGGATTTCTTGTTGGGTGGCCATCTTTCTCAGTTTCAGCCTCTCATCCAGTCCCAAATCCAAGAACTCTAACAAAGCCAAGGGACCAAATCGCCCCAATAGCACCCAAAGGACCGCCGTCTCGGTCAATGCCTTTCGTGCCCAGCTAAACAACCGCCGAACCCACTTTGCCACCAACCACAACTCCCCTACAAGGTCCTTCTTCTTCTCCTTGTTCTCCACACCGATTCGGTTGATTGTTGTGTTTGGTTGTAGATTGTTGGAATGGTCGGCATCGTTATGTCAGGCTGGCCTTACGAGCTTACGAACCATTATACCCGCGAAGCGAGGGAGAAAACGGCGGAACACTTCATTCAAGGTCAACTCGAGTTCACCTCGAAGGCACAAGCGAAGCCGCGGGCCATTCGCTAACACACCTTCCGAGCATAATGACTTCACACTACCGACCAGCCGACGAATGCCGACAAAGACAAGTTTGTTGCGTTCTCGCACTCGTCGCTTCCAGCACCCCATCTCTGCTGGAAATCCCCATCAACATCTGGCGGGATACAACCGTCAGAGATCGAACACCGAAAACAGGAGCAACACTCCCTATTATTGCCAAAACGTACCATGCTCCACACGGCCTGTACCACGATTTCATCATCACCGAGCCTCCCTCAATCCAAACAACATGATGGCAATGATGGCCTCCATCAACGATCTTGACCTTGACTCCATCACACACCACCCGTGGGAGAACATCACCCTACAGGCTCTTCGAGCAACACTCCAAGATCCAAAGGCTCTTCGTGAATCCATGCCAAAAGGAGCCTCGTACCCAATCATCTGGGACTCCGGAGCGAGTATCTCCATTACCAACGACGCCAAGGACTTCATTGGAAAGATCAAGCCCTTCCCTGATCTGAAAGTAAAAGGTATTGCCAATAAAATGAAGGCTGTTGGACGAGGAACTGTCCTTTGGACGGTTTTGGACACGAATGGGGCTCCACAAATGTTGAAACTTCCTGCATTCCATGTACCAAAAATTTCTGTGAGATTGTTGTCAACGCAAAATCTTCTTCAGCAGTACCATGGAGAGAAAATCATTCAGGACGGTTATACACTTACCTTGACTGGAATTCCAGGCGACCCTGATCGCCGAGAGGTAAATGTGATGGTAAATCCGAAGAACAATCTTCCAATGTCCTACGGATACAATTCAGACCACTTACAAACAACATCACTCGCTTTCAACAGTACTGTGAATGAAGTCGCACACCAAAACGCAAACCTCTCACCAGCACAGAAGGAACTTCTCAAATGGCATTACCGACTCGGACACATGAATCTTCTCAAGGTACAGTTTCTCATGCGAACAGGCGTTTTGGCAACAACAGAGAAAACGCGTCGTTTACACACTCTCGCATCCACACTCACCGACTTACCCTTGTGCGCAGCATGTCAATTCGGGAAACAACGCAGACGAACCGAACCAGGGACGAAAACGATCATCGTCAAAGACAAACAAGGGGTTACCAAAGACGGTAACCTGCATCCAGGTCAATGCATCTCAGTAGATCATTTTGTGTGTTCTACAAAGGGGAGACGCTTTGACTCAAAAGGGAAATCAAAAATCAACGATCTTTATACAGGTGGAGCAATCTTTGTAGACCACGCTTCGGGATACACGTGGATAGGATTTCAATCCCACCTAAATACACATGAAACGCTGAGTGTTAAGGAATCCTTCGAGCTTTTCTGTAGAGGAAAGGGGTAGTACCGCTTCAATACCTAACGGACAATGGAGCAGCCTTTACCTCTAAGGATTACACCCAATCACTCCGAACATTCGCTCAAATTTCCAGATTTGCCGGAGTTGGGGCACATCACCATGCTGGCATTGCCGAACGGGCAATACAAACTATTATGTCTATTGCTCGTACAATGATGCTCCATGCTGCAATACACTGGCCAGAATTAGCTGACCCTATGCTATGGCCCATGGCAGTATCACATGCAGTGTACCTACATAATCATGTGCCCCGTACTGACACAGGGATTAGCCCTCACGACTTATTTACACGTGTCCGTTGGGAACAACGAAAGTTCCACGACCTACACGTGTGGGGCTGCCCAGTCTATGTCCTACAGAAATCCATTGCCGACGGGAAGAAACTACCTCGTTGGAAGCCTAGGTCTACACGTTGCCAACTCATGGGGTTAAGTAACCGCCATGCTAGTTCGGTCCCTCTGGTACTTAACCCTGACACCGGCTACATAACACCACAATTCCATGTAGTTTTCGACGATTGGTTCAGTACAATTGCTATGACTTATGAACAATTGCCCGACTTCTTCACTGACACGTGGTATAAACTGTTCGGAGACTCCTCCTATCAATATATAGATCTCGACAACGACGATGCTCCAAATATTGAAGCGCCTACTACTACCGATGAGGCCGCACAACAGTCCTATACACAAAGAGAATCCGATGTCGCACATGCAATTGGGACTCATCGTCCTTTTGCCGTGCTTCCATCGCCTTCCCAACCCAGTTCCACTCCTGGCACGTTTCCTTTAACTAATCCCCGTGCTACTCCCATTGGCGCACCAGCACCCAGTTCGACACCAAGCAACAGACCCGTATCGATTTCAGCTCCCAATGAGGAACCGGTGTCTCAACCATCCCCTAAGCGGATGTCCTTTTCCAATACACCCCTTCCTCAGAGGGAGAAAACTGACCAGGTCGCTGAAACCTCGCCTTCGACAACCCCTCTTTTGCCTTCTCCTTCTCCCAACACTACTCCTTCCCCTGGTCCATCTCCTCAGAGGGAGATTCGGCCTCAGAGGGAGTCCCGTCCTTGCAAATCCACTCAACCCACTTCCGGTTCCACTCCCTCTCTCGCACCAACCATCACCACTCGTCGCTCCGGTCGGACTGTTAAACGGCCCACTCGTCTTGTAGAAGAAATAAATGTGGCTACCGTTCATCCTACTGCTCCTCCATCTGTAGATCATAGCGACCTCCTGACCGTCATGAAAGCATCTCTCTCTGATCCAGATACGCTTTCTTATGACGAAGCCATGCGAGATGCTGACATTGAAAAATGGAAAGTTGCAGCACACAAAGAAATTATGGAACTCGAAGGTAAAGGAACATGGGAAGAGGTCCCAAAATCTCAGGCAAAAACGCGGATTCTACCAGGAACTTGGGTATTTAAACGAAAGAGAACTCCCGATGGTGAGATCCTCAAACACAAAGCCAGATATTGTGTGAGAGGAGACTTACAGGAAACGGAACAAGAAAACTACAGCCCAGTTGTTCACTGGAGCTCAATCCGTATTGTCCTCACTATCAGCTTAATCCTAGGATGGGAGCTTGCCTGCATTGATTTTAACAATGCATTTGTACAAGCTACGTTGGATGAACCTGTATGGATTCATTTACCTAGAGGATTTAGGTCTGGCAAACCTGGAGAGACCTGCCTGCGACTCATCAAGAGTCTATATGGCCTGTCTTCAGCTCCAAGGTTATGGTATACCCACCTACTAGAGGCTTTAAAGGAAGACGGATTCACCCTCAGTGCTCATGACGAGTGTTTGCTTTACAAAGACAACATCATCATTTTTCTGTGGGTAGACGACTGTGGTGTCTGTGCTCCTAAAATGGAACTAATAGACGATCTAATCAAAAGACTACAAGAAAAAGGGTTATCTCTCAAGAAAGAAGGAAATCTGACTGACTACCTCGGAATAAACTTTATCCGTCATGAGAATAAATCTATTACCATGACCCAGAAAGGACTTATTGCGAAGATTATTAAAACTACAGGACTAGAAGATTGCAACCCTAATTGGACTCCTGCAACCCAGCTGGGATTAGGCAGCGACCCAGACGGTGAACCTATGAAAGAAAGCTGGGAATATCGCTCCGTAGTAGGAATGCTCCTATACCTGGCTACCAACACTAGACCTGACATAGCTTTCGCTGTTAGTCAGGTAGCTAGATTCAGTTCAGCACCAAAGAAATCACACGCTACCGCCATCAAGACAATTGTGCGCTACTTAGTTCGAACAAGAGACAAAGGGACTATCTTCACCCCTACTACAGATTTCAAACTAGATTGCTATGTAGATGCTGATTTTGCCGGTTTGCATGGACGCGAACCCCAAGACAATCCCGTTAGTGCTAAGTCTCGTACTGGCTATATACTAACATTTTGTGGATGCCCACTAATATGGCGTTCGCAACTCCAATCATCGGTAGCTCTTAGTACACTCCAGGCTGAGTACCATGCCCTCTCACAAGCCATGCGTAGTGTGATAGCTACCCGCCGAGTGATTGAAGAACTTTTAGGCAATCTCAAGCTGCCGTTCCCGAAGCCCACTATTTTCTCTGAAGTCTTTGAGGACAATAGTGGAGCCTTTTACCTTGCAACGAAGCAGCGCCTAACCCCAAGGACCAAGCATTTTAACACCTACCTCCACTTCTTTTGGGAGCATGTAGGCGACCACCCCGGCGGCGTGAAAGTTAGCATGGTCAGCACCGCTGACCAAAAGGCTGATTACTTTACTAAATGCCAGAATCGAGAACTTTTTGAGCGCTGCCGTAAGCTCAATCAAGGATGGTAAACCATCATACCTTCCATGTCGCAATTCTAGCCCAATCACTCCATGAGAGGGAGAGTTACAACATAGCACATCTAGCACCATTAGATCTAGGTGTGACATAGCACGACGTAGCTACGACATAGAGGAAAGCAGCTGTCCTGAAGTAAGACAGACGCTCGTGTTGCAGTTGAACGGACGAACAACAGATGGATTTAGCTGAATAGTAACTTCACCCAGCAGTCCAGGAAGATTCATGTACTAATTATTCATATACATGCACAATGCAAGTCGCGAGCCTACACATCCGTTCATACGAACGCAAGTTGGACGATACCTCTAGTCGTAATATCTTCTCTCTCAAATTGAGAATTACACAAAGATACCGATCGATCTTCAGATGATCTAGCAGGCCTGTTCCAAAGGTAAGTACCTCCTAGAAAGAACATTCATAAGGCCCAAACAATCAGGAGAGGTGAATACTCTCATCTAATCATGAAGAACAAAAAGAACAAGGAAGAACTATTCTCCAAGAGAGAAATGGAGCGGCTAAGTTCTCCTTGAGATCGGAGATCGATCAGACCTGAAAATCACTTTCATGTAGATTAATCTCACTCTTTTCTAAAACACAAAAGTTGCAAGCAACTGTTGTCTACAAAAGGAGTCAACCTATATCGTAGACCGAAGGTGAGGGCCCCATCGTCGATCCAACGTGATAGGTTGACTAACATTGCTACCCAACTGAACTAACCCCGATTATCAAGTCGTTATCACACCTAGCTAGCGAATCTCCTAAGTACCACTGCGCCGCATCGTTGAACAAATTTCCAATCTCGCATTCTCCCGACTTGCACCTCCAACAGTTGGTACCAATACTGACTGTCCCACCACAGGATCGTTTGTGGCAGCTTCATCTGCCAGGGACCTGAGACGGGTTTGCTGTTCAATGTAAATGGAATCCTTCACGTTGTCTGGAAGAACTTCCAAATCTTTCTGAACGATCTCCACCGCCATAATGGCACGTCCCCTGTCGTCAATTTGCAAGGTCAATTGCAAATAAACATCATCTTTGACTTCATAAGTGACAATCCATAAGCCCCCCTTGGCGTTGGGCAATCGAATGGGTGTCTCATAGCCATCAACAGGCTCTTTGGTATTGACAATCAAGGCGGGTGGATTCTTGTGATTAATGATGGGTGTCAACCAGGCTTCAAAATTAGACTTGGTATCTGCATACAAAATGACTGGAATCCAACATTTGGGTTCCTCGTTTATCGTTTGATTGACGTAGTTGCTGTATAAGGATGAAAGCTGGTCATTAGTGCCATAACAGCCACCCTTTTGATTTAAGCGCTCCACGTAATTCAACAGTCCAAAGGTAGTTTCGACTTGATTCCCATTGTATGTTTGTTGATCATTAACAATGGAAATGATGGCCAACCCTGTCTCCTCATCCAAATATACTGGAATCGTATAGGGTGACCAAGAATTTCCTGGTGGCACTGCCACATTACTCAACAGAAATGGAAACTCTTGGCTTTGCAAATCGCTCAAGTCCTGCAAACTCACACCATCTTTGTAATGCGCTTGGAGCAAAGAAGGAGAACTCTGAAAAGTCTTCCATCCCATTATATCCTCCAACACTAGTCGATTGACAGACCATCCCAAGGGATGCATTTGGACAAAGGGACTCGCCTTGTCAAATTTGGGAATTACCAAATAAGGTTCTTCTAAGTTTTGGGCAAACGCATTGACACTGGCCACACCCGCCTTGCAGGAAGTGTCCAAGGGAAATAGACAATTGTCCAAATCACCACTCAACAGGGTCGCCACCGAAACAATCAAATGCACAGTTCTAGCCACAAGAGACGTCATGTTGATGACAACAAAATACTCCGCCCGAATAAGACAACAAAATTGTCGCTCCAACAGAGAGACAATGGATAACGAAAAGCAAAATCTGGAATTATTTTTTTTGTGACGTGTCACCCTCCAACTTTTGTTTTTGCAGAATATCAAGGAACGGCCTAAGCCGGCATGCTAAGGGGGTATATTATCGGGCGCGCGGAGCATGTGCGGAGCATGATATGGGCGGAGAAAGGCCAAACCAACCCGGATATAGAGCTTTCCTCCGCAAAATTTACATGCGGAGGAAGAGTGCGGGTGGAGCATGGTTGGAAGCAAAATCACGCGTCCACACGCCACACACTCAATGCGTCGAACAGTCGAAGTCTTAGACGCGCGGAGCATGCATCGTGGAGCATGCATTGCTCCCCCCATATCCATGCTCCGCCCATGCTCCGCGCGCCCGATAACATACCCCCTTTCAGCGATCACGCGCAGAAAAATTCCATTTTTCGGACTGGTTGCCACCATAAACTGTCCGTCATCCGCTCGTTAGGTGGTCCGTACCAACTCGTGCTTCCCCGCCGAGAGCGTCCGAGGTTGGCCTTTGAAATATGTACTGCCAACCTCGGACGCTCCAGCCGGAACGCGGGCTCAAATTAGGAGGAGCTGCGCGCGTGTTTATCTGGGCGGGCCAGTTTGCTGCCTGCCTCCATCCATCCTGTCGTCTTCGATCGACTTGTTCGCCGTCGTCAAAGACCACAAGAAAGCGGTTGCAACCATAATTCTCTCGAACTTTGCCGTATTGTAGGCATCGAGTATACGTCATGTCTGTCTGGGTTCAGCTATATTACGAGGGAAAGGAAAAACCGGCGGGCCATCCCATTAACATTAATCCAGCACCTAAAGATGTTGCTGACTTGACGAAGGAAGTAAAGGCAGAGCTACCACATTCCCTCAGCCATTGTGATGCGGCAAATCTTTCCGTGTACCCCCCCGACACCGATGTGACGATTGAAGGCTACGAAGACAAGTTTATGAAGCCATGGGAGGAAGTTCCTAGCACAGACCCGTTGCCCGGCGAAAGAACACCACGTCCCGTGATTGCCATGGCACCCGCGAAGGCAGATGCGGCGATTGCAGACTCAAAACTTAAAAGCGTGCAATGGACAGTGCCTGAGGCTAATCCGCCAAAAAGAATCCGCATTCCAGCTCAACCGGCAGATTCACCGCCCCTTCCAGAAGGATGGCAAGAAATGGTAGACGGCGAGGGGCGGACCTACTATTTTAACTCAAAACTTAAAAGCGTGCAATGGACAGTGCCAGAGGCAAGTCCGCCAAAAAGAATCCGCATTCCGGCTCAACAGTGGATGAACCTCTTGGAAATTCCTCATCTTGAACCGATCACACCTCCGTTCGTAAGCCAAGAAGGATGGCTTGATGACATCGTGGGGAGGGTGACGGATTTGTGCCTGAAGGAGGATGCAGCCGATGGATCGTACCGAGTCCCAATCACTTCCCTGGCTCGCTGCTCCAGGGGAGGGAAGACGAGGGCACTCTACGAGTTGGCAAAGGCACTTCGCGAACAGTGTATTCCAACTCTCTTTGTCTCATTCAACGACTTCTCCAATTGCGATTATGAGATTTTGAGAGGAGACTCGAGTCTTGAAATGCTTTGCCGGCGGATTGCGTTTGATGCTCGTCCAGCGAGTTTAAGGACAGGTGCGATAAGTGATGATTTTAAAGCCTTCAAGAAATACAGCATCACGGCAGACGAGGTGTCTTCTTTTCTTGGGACCAACCAAGTCGTATTGTTGATTGACGAGTTGAACAACGTGGAGTTGGACAAAGACATTGTACTTTTCTTGAAGGAGAACTTTCTCACCCAACGAGGAAGATACTATGTGTTTTCTTCCCATTTGAGCTCAACAAATCCAGAAAAAGCATTGCCGTCCCTTTCCTCTCGTGACATGGAAGTTAAAACCTTACCGCTGATTCAGGATCTATCAGGTGCAAGACAAAATCTAAATATCACCGATCTCACGCCGCGAATGGCTCTCTATTACGGCCTCATTCCGGCATTGCTGGTGACAACTCTTACGGTTGAAGGGCTCGCTGAGAAAGCGCAGATCGCCCGTCGTACAGAGAGGGCTTGTAGTGGTACAACATTGGACTTCGACTTGCTGCAAAGAGTCTTGGGATCTTTCTTCTCCGGAGAGCCACTAGGGACGAATATTGACGCACTTTTGGATAACGGCAATGGCAAAAGCTATTGGATACCATGCTATTTGATGGAGTTGTTGGGAAATCTTGCAGATTCAATCCAAGGTCGTTTCGGACTATCGCAAAGTCAAGTCGTACAAGATGCGAAAAGTTGGAGCACGAGCAAAGAAGAAAGCGGTGATGGATGGGAGTCTTTGTTTTTGCTTGTTCTCTGGTTGCGATATGTTTCTGGTAATTTTGGAGATGTCTCGTGCATCCCAACTGTGAGTTTCGAAATGAAGACGATTTCGACAAGTCTCTTTTATAATTATCCATTGCCCGCCACTCGGACCATATCGATGGTCAAGAATCTTGAAGAATTGCAGAAGGCACTGGGTGAAATCTGTTCGAACCATCACTGGGAGGGGAACTTCCCCAAAGTTTCTATTTACTACCCGAAGTTTGCTAAATTTCCAGAGTACGATGTTTTTGTTTGTTTGTGGCAAAAGGATGTAAAGTCAGGGGTTGTCACATATGATCTCTATGGATACCAACTAAAGGAAGGGAAAGAGATTCCAAATCAACCTGCCACGTTGCCCAATTCCTATCTTGTCCGTGGGCATCCTGCTGTCAATCCATCAGAGAGGCGCGGATGGACTTGTCTTGCAAGACCACAGCTTCGAAGCTTCTTTGGGGTTTCCGGTAAAAGGTGGTTGCCGGAACAATGGCGTGAATTGTCTGCTCGCGAACATTGACACCCGTTGCGATTACGAAGAGGACGATGGTCTGTATCAAGTACAAGAGAATAACATCTTAAAAGAGAAAAGATCTTGTGGAAAAATGAAAAATTGAAATGGGGATGCTAAATGCTCTAGGTAGGTAGTTCGACTGAGTTCAGAATGAACGTGTCGGGTAAGGCCGTTCCTTGATATTCTGCAAAAACAAAAATCGACACATGACATCACCTTTTTGTAGACAATTGCGCGACACGCCGTCCTTTGGCATTTACAAAACCAAAACCTATAACCGCACTTTTTCCCCCAAGGCCCCCAATAGTCCCCATATTCACTTTGATGATTTGAATACTACAATTATCAAAGTAAGACATTAGGAGGACGTTCCGTCTTCCTCTTCATTGAGGTTAGGGGGACCGTTGGAGTCGAACGCGCGCCGTTCAAAAAATCCTAAACCGTCATTTTTGTTTCTGTAGGCCCAATGTACACTAGCAAAAAGAAAGCACTATCCCTAATGTCTGTTCAGCTTTTGCCGGCCTGCAAAAGTTGGACCCAACTTTTGCAGCCTCAAAAGCTGAAACAGCGTCGAACCCGGATTTGACGCCATATTTCCGGGTTTTTTGTGACGTGTCACCCTCCAACTTTTGTTTTTGCAGAATATCAAGGAACGGCCTAAGCCGGCATGCTAAGGGGGTATATTATCGGGCGCGCGGAGCATGTGCGGAGCATGATATGGGCGGAGAAAGGCCAAACCAACCCGGATATAGAGCTTTCCTCCGCAAAATTTACATGCGGAGGAAGAGTGCGGGTGGAGCATGGTTGGAAGCAAAATCACGCGTCCACACGCCACACACTCAATGCGTCGAACAGTCGAAGTCTTAGACGCGCGGAGCATGCATCGTGGAGCATGCATTGCTCCCCCCATATCCATGCTCCGCCCATGCTCCGCGCGCCCGATAACATACCCCCTTTCAGCGATCACGCGCAGAAAAATTCCATTTTTCGGACTGGTTGCCACCATAAACTGTCCGTCATCCGCTCGTTAGGTGGTCCGTACCAACTCGTGCTTCCCCGCCGAGAGCGTCCGAGGTTGGCCTTTGAAATATGTACTGCCAACCTCGGACGCTCCAGCCGGAACGCGGGCTCAAATTAGGAGGAGCTGCGCGCGTGTTTATCTGGGCGGGCCAGTTTGCTGCCTGCCTCCATCCATCCTGTCGTCTTCGATCGACTTGTTCGCCGTCGTCAAAGACCACAAGAAAGCGGTTGCAACCATAATTCTCTCGAACTTTGCCGTATTGTAGGCATCGAGTATACGTCATGTCTGTCTGGGTTCAGCTATATTACGAGGGAAAGGAAAAACCGGCGGGCCATCCCATTAACATTAATCCAGCACCTAAAGATGTTGCTGACTTGACGAAGGAAGTAAAGGCAGAGCTACCACATTCCCTCAGCCATTGTGATGCGGCAAATCTTTCCGTGTACCCCCCCGACACCGATGTGACGATTGAAGGCTACGAAGACAAGTTTATGAAGCCATGGGAGGAAGTTCCTAGCACAGACCCGTTGCCCGGCGAAAGAACACCACGTCCCGTGATTGCCATGGCACCCGCGAAGGCAGATGCGGCGATTGCAGATGCGGCAGACCAGCGATTTCAAAAAGTATCAGGGACGATATCTCGACCCATAAGCCACGGCGGTGCCCGTTTCCAGCTATTCAAATTGGCTTGTCCTGGTGGATTGTATCCACCAGAATTGGATGCAGAAACTGCGTTCGAAACTGTGGCGAGTTCCCAAGTGGATCGTTCAATCCTCAGGTTTTCGGTGGTTTTCACGACAATTGATAGGGCTACCAAATTTGTTAGTGACGTCGAAATGTATTTACTACATAACAAGATGGATCTAGAACTTTTGGATGATCAGGGGAGCAAGACTGACCATCCAAAGGTCACGGAAATCGCTCCCTTTGCAAGAACGTTTCAAAACTCAGTCTTGCTTAGTCACTACAAACCACGAACAGGGGAGGCAGATCCGATGTCGCCCCCTATTGACATGGTGGTTGAAACTAGATCATTCGAAGGTTCGGTTGACGTGACTCTTCTATCAACCACCGACACCACGTTTCGATTCCAACGGATAGAAACCGACTCCTCCTTTGCACTTGCTGCGCCGGAGTCTGCGCATATTTTCCCAAGCGCCCAATGCACTGGAAAATATAAATGGCTTGATGCACCCGAATATAACCGCCTTGCTTTGAGCAGGGACGTCCATGTAAACTTTGATGGAACTGGACGGGGAAGAGGTAAGCGTCGAAAGACAGTGCAGACGTTTGCCATCAAGCCAGTACGACCTGAGGGCGGGTTTACGATTAGTATCATTGATGGTTGTCCCTGCTTCAGAATTCCATTGGAGTTGGAATTTAACAATAATGGAATTGCCGCGGGACTTTTGCCCAAGCTAGGAAACAACGCGATACTGAACAAGAACCAAGGTGCTCGCTGGACGATAACTGGAGCTGACGTTCACGTATTCTACCCTCAAGATCATCGTGTGACTCTTATTACAGAAGTAAAAGACAACGGCGACTTGGATCTTGTAACTGCCATTCCTGGTGTGGAAAACCTCAACGAATGCTGGTCAAATTCTCAGGACGACTTGTACTCACTGGCAGCCGCTGAGATATTGGAGAAATGTCTCCTATGGAACTATAGAAATGCTTTGGAAAAATGGAGGTTGATATGACAAAAGCATTTTTGTCGTCGTCGTTGTCAAAATGCACGCGAGTTTTGATACTGAAAACTTCATTCTTGTGCGCAAGTCTTCGCTTTTTTTCAAGACAGCCAAAAGGACACAAATATACACTCCTTTGCTTTGGTTTATTCCTTTGAAGATTATGGCTACCCTCCGATGGATCGGAGGAATCGCCAGTTTAGAGGCTTCCTATCGCTATATGGGCGATTTGTACATGAGCGATGACACGGACTGTGATCCACCTGTTCGCCAATCTCAACATAGCTGAATCATGCGTGATTCGCACTGCAGAAATCATTCGCATGGATGTTGAAAAAAAAGAGAGACAGAACCGTGTAAAGAGACAGCGAGAGACAAAAAAACGACAACGATAGACAGGTTGGCGCTTGTTGCTGTTGGAACGAGTAGAAGAACGAGCGGCCCATGCGAATGGTGGTCCCTACTAGACTTATCGTCGTCGATCGTACAAAAAATAATACTCTTGCTTCCACAACGACACAACCACCACGGGTGAGGAGATTTCTCGGGATTTGGATCGTTCATCCATTGCTGCTGCTGCTGCTGCTGCTGCTTCCTTTACTGTCTGCATCCTTGGTCGGGTCTTGGTCGATCCAACGAAACCACAACAACCACAACTACAACAACAAGTACCATTCCTTGGCGAGGCATTGTACCAAAAGCATGGCGCAAGAGGAACCAAACCAAACCTTCGAGACATCTTCCTCCTCCCCTAAGGAAGCGTCGTCGTCCTTGTCCTTGCGTCACGTTTTGGGTGTGACAACTCCAGTGTCGACTCCTCGTCGTACTACTACCAAAGGGCCTCGCATTTTGGGTCATCGAGGCGCCTTGCATTACGCCTTGGAAAATACCATTCCCTCCTTTCTCGCCTGTGTCACACAGTGTCATGGTGTCGAACTGGACGTGTACGTGATTCGCGATGGATCCGTGGTGGTCTTTCATGGCAATGACAGTCCCGGTCTGCCCTTGGGATCCCTCTACGGACAAGTCTTGTGGGACCACGACGACCATGAGAAAAACGACGCCAAAACTCGAACCATTCAAGACTTGGACTGGTCCCAAGTCCAAGCCTTGCGATTGGATCCCACCTATCCCGAATTTGCCCACTTGGCCCCGGAAGAGGTGGCCCGGGCCCGCATTCCCCTCCTCCAGGATGTACTGGTGGCCTTGCAACCCTACCCGAACTTGACCATTACCATTGAACTCAAGGGACCGCGGACGGTCCAACCCGTCTTGGACGTGGTGGAATCCTTTGACCAAGACAACCACAACAACAAAATGACGACGCGGTGTACGTACAGTAGTTTTGATCATGCCCAATTGCAGGAATTGCGAACCTTGCGACCCGATTCGGTCCGGTATCCGACGGGTGCCTTGTTTGGGTCGCCTCTGCCAAAGGACTTGGTGGCGGCCGCTCGGGCGTGTGGAGCCACGCAAGTTCATGTCCCCTACCATGAATGTACGCGACACCGTGTCGCCGCCCTGGCCGCCGCCAATTTGACCAGCATGGCCTGGTTCCGGGGACCCGTCGGCATGGTCCAAGACTTGCCCCAAAAGTATAACGATGTGGGATCCGAGGAGGGCCCCGCCTGTTATCAAGCCCTGTTGGACACGGGCGTCGATCAAGTGTGTTGCAACAAACCCGACCTGGCCATGGCCCTCCTTCAACGACTGGAAGAACAAGAACAACAAGAACAAGCACTCGCCGAACCAGAAACGGAGGAATGATTGGCGGCGAGTATTCCCACAACGACGCGTTCAAGTTCGTTAGTACGACAGGAATTTCTCTCGTGTAGAATAGGTTGCGGTGGATGGTAGTTGGGGGCGACCCGAGGACGTGCCACACCAACCAACCATGGACCACGATCAGAGAAATGGGATGAGACACGGGTGTGTTGTGATCCAGTACCCACCAAACATGTACGAAAGCACCATAATAATATGCCTTGGCTAAGATGTGACACTGCAAGACTCTCTGCATGGACGGAAATGCTCCAGCACGACGAGGGGAGGGAAAACTCACGGTCCTCGAAAAACAAGAGAAAGTGGCGGTCCTATATACTACTCTGGAAATACAAAGTTGTTGTGTACCATTTTGACTTCCAACAAGACTGATGAAAGAAGGCTTTCCAGAAGAACGGTGAAGCGACCACAGTTTGTGGGACAATGGAAACAAATCTACTGATGTTGTTGTTGTTGTTGTTGTGACGGGGTGGACTTAAAATTGCTCCAGGACGGAAGGTGACACGTACTAAGGTTACACAGTGGTGGTTCGACGGCAGCCGCAACATCCAGTGAGTTTTGTGGTGGTGTGATGATTGTCGCAAGGGGAATGCATTCATGGATTCGTGTGCGTGTTTGTGTGCCTGGGTTCTCGAACCGTAGACTCTCATGGTCTACTACCTTGAGAAGCACAGGCACTAGTTTGCCTTCCGTGGTGGTGTAACGTCACAACACAGTAACCTTGAATTTCACGTCGCTCGTCTCCAACAAATCGAAACCAAGTTGGATGGACGACCCACTGACAACAACTCCTAGCACTGAGGATCATGTTCTGGAACTGTCAAAACACAAGCCACTGATGGGACGAGAAAACCCCGGGAGAAGAAGGCACCGGGAGCACATCCAGTACCATCCCAAGTACACACGCCTACTCTAGCATCCCAAGGATTGGATTGGGATGCCAATGCATTTTGGAACTGTGGTACCTGTGTGCGACTCTGTCTAGAAGTGTGCAATAGGAGTAGTTCATTATTATTTTATTTGCCAGAGGATAGAACACGACATACCAAAACAGTTGGCATTATTTTCTCTCTTTGCAAGGATCTGGTGGACACGTGGACGAGCATGCAAACTGGAATATATTCCTTCCACCATCTGTAGTCTGCAATTTCGCTATATCCATTCTTTATTCCGTTGTAGTAACATGAAACAGCAAGTTCATGTCAGGGTCCCTCAAACATTGATGACACCATCGATAATACGGAACCTTTTGTACCAAGTATTGCGTAACCTTATTGGCAATCTCAGTGTTGTTTTCATGATACAAACATTCTCTTTCCTTGTGACGCTTTTTATTGGTACCTCGATGCATATAAGTTGCCGGAATGCGCTTGTGTTGGAGACGCTCATCCATGTAAGCCATATATGGCTCCACTGGAATCGGATTGAAGCACTTGACCGAATGGTTCTTGAAGTGTGGTCGGTGTTTCCGTACCATCTTGGGATGAAACCGGTCGGGTTTGACAAAACAGGATTGAATTTCCTTTCTGACATTGTCGGCTTGACAGTCAAATGATCTGTTTTTGAAGTTGCACTGGGACAGGAGGTGGTCGAGTGGATCGCGACAGGGAACGTGAAGTTCAAAATTCCAAATGCCATCCATTCGATTCCAAACAGTCCAATTTGCTTCCAGGCTAATGTAATCGCAATTTTCATAACCAATTTCATCCATGACTGCTTGCGGCACTCGTCCTCGATTCATCTTTGTGTATGATTTTCAAATGACATCATTGCCTCCTGCTTGTACGGAAATTGTTTTGACATTCCGTCTTTGCATTTCCTGTTCGACTCGTTTGTTGAACTGGTAAGTCGTAGCTATATCCCTTGTGCCCACAGACGCGTTCGTATTTGGCCGCCAACATACCGTTGATTGTCGAACCTCCCGTTTTGGCATAGTGCAAATGACCATGCACTGTAAAAGGAACTGGCGCCGGAGGAAAAGACTGGATCGATGACACATCATGTGCGGGATCATCTGTCTGTAGCGATGACCCGACAAAAGGTTGGAGACAGGAGATCCATGGACGACAGGATCGAGGTCGAGACATGGAGACATGCAGCGGCTGCCGTGATCCCCCAGTCCCGTAACGAGAGTACCAAGGATGCTACTGTGACGGCGTCACGATTCCATTTCGTCATCTGAATTGACGAAAAACGCGTCATGTCACGTCTACCCGTTAGTTCCATTGTTCCCTTTTACTCCTGTACTCATAATAAGTCTAGAGGAGTACCTTGTACTCCTACCTTGTGTATCTCATTTCGTCAATGGTGACGTTATTTCGTCCAGTTCGTCATTCTTCCAACGCGTCACGTCAGGCCGAGGGTCGGTGACGCGTCGCACGCCCTTGGGGTGGGGTTGGGGAAGATACAATCCCCCTTGTCTCGCAACGATATAGCGGTGGCCACCACCGGCGTCGCCATGTTCACGCAGTAGAAAAGAGGAACTCGGGACCCTCCAACACAAACGCATCAACAGTCTGTGCAGTTTCGCCAACCGTGCAACCACGAGTCGTTCTTCGGCTTGGTGGAGCGCAAAATGCGTCGCCGCCGCCGCCTGGAGGAGGAGGCTGTTTTCTCATGGAACGTTCCTCCGAACCTTACGATTGTTTTGGTCGGCTGAGGACGAATCTACACAAGAATGGCAAAAGTGACGACGGAACGTGGTCCTCCTGAGCCCGATTTTCTCCCTTAATGACAACATTCCGTGTTCCACGAGAGTCGCCTGCCAAGAACGATCGATTTGGAATTTACTCTTGCCCAAATTGCCTCTCGGTTCAAACCCTTGTAGTAGCAGTCACAACGATTCTGTCCAGTGTGGAGCCACAGCCAGCTGCTCCTCCAGAAGAACAACAGTTGGAAGAACAAGATACACTCGATGATATCACAAATGAACACGAATGGATGGATCCTCATTCCTCCTCAAGATCTATCGATTATCGTATTTGCGGGGCTCGCACTCTTGCCACAAACCCAGCCACGGCAACAGCTACCATTCCAAGATTCTCCCCACAAGATCCACGGTCGAATCCAACACCCACGGCCTCTCTCTGTCAATCACAAGAATATTATACCAACCCAATCCAATCTGGCATCTCGTCCTGGACTCGATTGGGATGGACGACCAAGAGGAAATTGAGTGACTACTACGCCAGTCGGCAGAGATTCCAGCAACCTGGCTGAGGAGTCTACCGACAGCGAGAGATTGATCCATGTTGGTCCTTTAGGGGGACCGTGTTGGTTTGGTGGTGCTGCTGTGATGGAACGCCAAGTGTCTGCCACCTCTGCCTCTGGAGGAGGAGGCTGTTTCTATTCTAGGTATATAGTCCTGATATATGGTGTGCCAATTCTTGTGGTCGGCCGAACGAACAAACCAAGAATCCTCTCGGTTCATCATCACGAGTGGCACAACCCGTGTGACGGAACGTGTTCCACAGCCCCATGGTCTCTCTCTCTCTCTCTCTGTATCATGAGGGTCGTGACATGGAGACATGTAGCGGCTGCCACCACCCCAAAGACCACCCGTTTTCGGGGGACACCTTGCATCCCTCCTGCTGTATCTCGCTCTTGGACCCACACGGAGAATCAACACAACTCAAGAAGTAGTAGGGTAGTCTTGGTGTGTGAGAATTGATCCACCGAGAGGCGACAGACGAGATGCTTTGTGACTATGTTTGTGCGCGCCGGGGGAACTTCCCCAGACGCATTGTCGTAGCTCTCAACCGCGACCAATCACGTTCCAAACACAGCGACACACAGGCCTTTACCAACAGCTGCGTACCGAGGAACTTCAACATTTGTAGCTCAGAAACTGACGTGGGTAAATGTGACGTATCCGCGACACAACGCCAGTGCCAGTTGGACCACGTTCGGCATTCGGCCTTCGGCGGGGCACAGCGGTCCCGAATCCGAAATGTATACATCCCAGCGATATTGTTTGTACCATTGGATGCGTAGGGAGTCGGTCAGGGATTTTAGTAGAAAGAAGGAACAAAAGATATTCTTTTAAATTTGCTAGGGAGTATAGGTTGGTGATGTTCGACGGCGGCTGCTGCCACCGCTCCCCCTCTTTTCTCTTCTTTTTTTGCACAGCACAACAGCAAATGGAAGAAGGGAAAAAAGAGAGAGACAAAAAGAACAAGTCCTCTTCCTCCTCCATTCTCTACCTAGATCTTCCTCATCATCAATCGTAAAGCAACTTCACTGTTTTTCTCTCGAATCTATATATATACTAGATGGGTGTCATGTTGGTGGGCTTGGGTGGCAACAATGGGAGTACTTGTGTGGCAGCGGCCGTGGCCAATCGCTTGGGCTTGACGTGGGAGACCAAACAGGGGACCCAGTCGGCCAATTATTGGGGCAGTTTGTTGTTGGCCAGTACGGTCAAATTGGGTCATGCCGCCGCCACCGGAGAGGCCGTCTATACGCCCTTGCAATCCTTGTTACCCCTTGGACATCCCAATGAGATTGTCTGGGGTGGCTGGGATATCAATGGGGCCAACTTGGCCGAGGCCATGAAACGCGCCCAAGTTTTGGAAGTGGACTTGCAACGACAATTGGAACCGTACTTGCGCGAGATTGTGCCGCTGCCATCGATTTACCATGCCGATTTTATTGCCGCCAATCAACAAGAACGGGCCAACAATGTGTTGCCACCGGACATGACCAAATGGGAAAAAGTCCAACACATTCGACGCGACATTGCCCAGTTCAAGGCCCAGCATGACTTGGATCATGTCACGGTCGTGTGGACGGCCAATACCGAACGCTTTTGTGAGATTCAACCGGGCGTGCATGATACCGCCGATCACTTGTTGCACGCCTTGGAACAAGGCAACGATACGGAAGTGAGTCCGTCCACCTTGTTTGCCATTGCCTCCATTTTGGAACAGGCTCCCTTTGTCAATGGGTCGCCCCAAAATACCTTGGTTCCCGGCGTCGTTCAGTTGGCCGAACGACATGGCGTCTTGATTGGCGGCGACGATTTCAAATCGGGACAAACCAAACTCAAATCGGTCTTGGTCGATTTTCTCGTGTCGGCCGGCTGCAAGCCCGTCTCCATGGTCAGTTACAATCATTTGGGCAACAATGATGGCCGCAATCTCAGTGCTCCCCATCAATTCCGATCCAAGGAAATTTCCAAATCCAATGTCGTGGACGATATGGTGGCCTCCAATGCCATTTTGTATCCTCACGTGAATAAAAGGGAAAACAAGGACACTACTACTACATCGGGTCATCCCGATCATGTCGTGGTCATTAAATACGTTCCCTATGTGGGAGATTCCAAACGGGCCATGGATGAATATACGTCAGAAATTTTCATGGGTGGAACCAATACCCTCGTCATTCACAATACCTGTCAAGATTCTCTCTTGGCCACACCCTTGATTTATGATTTGATTCTCTTGACCGAATTGTGTTCCCGGATTCAAGTCCAAACAGTGGACGAACAGGACGATTCCACCTTGGACTCGGTCGTGAACCAGGACGACAAGGACGACAAGAATACTACTGCTTGGGAACCCTTTCACCCCGTCTTGTCCCTCTTGTCCTACATGCTCAAGGCACCCATGGTTCCACCGGGTGCACCCGTTGTCAATGCCTTGTTTCCGCAACGAGAGGCCATTACCAATGTCCTCAAGGCCTGTCTGGGATTGCCGCCCGAAAATTACATGACCTTGCAGCACAAATTTGCCTCCTCCCTCCAACAGCAACACGACGAAACCATGCGGCGACGACAACAAACACAAGTAGAAGAGCAAGAAAAACAGACTAGTACCAATGGAGTCTCGCATACCACCACCAATGGAGTGATGCCTACCAGCAATGGACACGCCACAAGGAATGGCACTGGACAGTACCAGAATGGAACTCACTAGACAAGAACTGTTGGATGTATCCGTTTATTTCCTGTTTTGTTTGTTTCTTGGCCCAATCTATTACTTACATGTTTGACACCCACAATTCTAGTTTCACCAGCACACCTTCGGTTCCGTTTGGGTCCACACACGTTATACAAAGTGTGGAGACCAACGGGTTCCTCCCATACCTTTCACGCAATTCCCATTCCGCTATAGTATACCGACCACACAACTGCCATTACTGTGTGATTACACACGTCCCTCCACCGACACACACATAGGCAAAGTGATGACACGATTCTCTCCTGGAACGACTACTGGATCTCCATGGCTGTCTGCCGCATACAATATGTGGGACAGCTGTTCCGATGCAGTGATATCCAGAAGGAGAACACGATCTCCAAATTCCCAAACGTATAATGCACTCCAATAATCATAGAGCAGATTACCAGTCGTAGTTGTGGAGAATCGTAGGAATCCAAACACGCGTCCGACTACGTACTGCTTGGAGAAGGATCACTGGCCATACAATGAACAAGCTTGTACTTGATGATACTATCATTAGAATGGGAGGTGTAGATCCTTAGTCTCGTCCATGGACACTTAGCATTGCTCGTCTACCTAGACACATACATGACAGAGGCAAAGGAACATACACGTTTACAGTAATATTATTTTTAACTTGAATCGCCATTGCGTTTCGTGACGCCGCGCAATTCACCGAAAACGGAAGCGACAGAGAGTAAAAGAGCTCGTATAGCCATGCACAAACAACACCCGGGACATCACGAGACATTGCATGCTTTACAAAACACAAAAACCAAGAGACCAACACACATGCCTGTCCACAGCAAAAGGGGCTTTCCTGGGCGGTCACCTTTTTACAGTCTTGCAGTCATCCCTGGTCATTTGTTTTGTTCCACACGTGCTGCTCCTGCTTGACCACACATGTCTCTTTTTTTAGCTTGGACTGTTGCTGGTATCGTATTCTTGGACGTGAGACCAACTACAGGACTACGCAACAACAGCCAGCATTTTGTTGAACAGGCAACAATGGTTCTCCTGTTTCCCGCTCGTAAATTAAGAATTCAATAACCTCTGTGGCATAGGCGCGGGGATTCGTCCAATCCCAGTTTCGATAATAGGTTTCATCTTGTTCGGTTAACACCGTTTCTTGATAGGTCTTGTCTTCGACAAAATTACCAATTTCGGCTTGACTGGCCGCATTGACATCCTTGGCTGGTACATAGGGAGGCCGTTTTCGATCGGAAATGATGGATTCCCAATTGACATTGCGAAAGTAGGGATGGGCCATAATTTCTTCACATCCGCCCGTGCCCAATCGCTTGTGTTCGTCCTTTTCCAGTAAGCGCATACACAAATCTTTGGCATCCGGTTCAAAGTATTCCTTGGGAAAATCTGGTTCCATTTCCAGTGTGGCACAATCAATTGCTTTTTCCTTGGTTTGTTTGCCCTTGGACAAGCCAAAGTTGAGAGCGGCTTCGGATCGGAACGGATTGGCCCCGCAAATGAATTCGGTGACACAGCACCCAAAACTGAACCAATCGACCGTGTGTCCATAGGGCATGCGTTTGCCACGCTTGTCGCGACGCAACATTTCCGGGGCCCAATACCCACGGGTACCCGCGGCGCCGTGCAAGGTGGGAGTAATTTTGGTGGCCAAGCCCAAATCCGTGATTTTGACTCGGCCGTCATCGGCCATGAGACAATTCTCTGGCTTCAAATCGCGGTAGACATAGCCTTGATCATGCAAGGCTTGCAATCCCAACATGATGCGGGCTGCGTAATACTGAACTTCTCGTTTGGGGAAGCGACCCTTTTGGTGCAAATGGAAACCAAGATCACCGCCCGTCATGAGATCCAATATCAGATAGACATCGTCCTTGCTATGAAATGAGTATTTGAGATTCACCACAAAGTTGCTTTCCACAGCCGCCAAGGCAGATCGTTCATTTACTGCCAGTGTTTCTGATTTCTTCATTTTGATGCGTCTCTTGTTCATGACCTTCATTGCATAGAGCTTTCCAGACGTACCCTTCTTGCAAGCTACGAAAAAAGGAACAGGTGAGAACTAGTTGGATGCCTTTGTCAACATGTGTGTGTGTGTGGCTTGTGACGGTTCCTGCAAAACCACACGTTGGAAGACCGTCTCTACCACAAAAAGCGCAACGACAGACACACACACACACACTAGCACTACTAGAGACATGTACGTACCATTGACCAACCCAAAGCCTCCTCGTCCCAAGACTCGCATGATATAAAAATCTTCGGGTACAACGGGTCGATCCTGATACCACAAGAATTGTTTGGCCTTGAGAAATTCTTGCGATTCCAAAAACAAGTTCCAATAATCGCGTCGAAGCGATTCCATCACGACGGTTTCCGCCTTGTCAAAGAGGCCATCGTAGACGGCTTCTTTTTGCGATTGCAAAAATCGATGTTTCAACAATCGCATACTCATGGTGGCCTCTCCAAATTCTTCCACCGACAATCCCGAAACACTCCGTTCTCCCATGAGAGCCGGTGGCGGTGCCTTGCGCGGTGTGTGGGAGGAGGAGCCCATCGATGCCGTGTCGGTTGTCGTATTAATGGGGGCAGCAGGAGCCGGAGGACTGTTACTTGTTGGTTGGGATTAGGGAGGTTGTCCATGATTGGACGATTGAAAGGATAAGGACGAGGACGCTGCCGTATCGGCATCCTTGACAGCCTTGGCTTCGGCGGATTCCTCCGGTTTGGTGGCATCCGTATTAGGGTCAAGTGTTTCCACTTGTGGTTGTTGTTGCTGTTGTGGTGGTGGTTGAGGTTGGTTCCATCCAGATGATGATAGGGTCGTCGGATTGGCGGTGGGGACTGTGGCATCGGTGGAAGCCGATGCCGATCCATCGGCCGTCGTTTCCTCCGTAGTATTCGGTGGTTCCACGGACGACGATCGTCCTCCTCCGGTACTGCCACCACTGCTACGTCGCGTCGATCGTGGTTTGGACGACGACAGTGTCGTTGTATTCGTAGTCGTAAAGTCACCACTGGCCGTACTACTGGCCGACGCTCGTCGTCCATTGGATCCATGGTGTGATGGTGGGTGTCGTGATTTGGCGGCAGCCACGGCGGCTTCTTCCTTTTCCTTTTCTTCCCATTCTCTCCAATCGTCAATCAAATCGTCCAAAATGGCATCGCGAATGCCAATCAAGGATTGACTGCATTTGGGATAATCGCAATAAATTCGAAAGGTTGCATCTTCTTTTAAATAGGCATGGGTCGATTGGCGATCGTTCACGATTCGTTCCAAATCGCATTCGTCAATTTCCGTCCGCGGTGGCAATTGCGTCGTGCCCACGGCCCACGCGGCTGCACCCGCCGCCGATTCCGCCACCAAATTCCCATTGTTCGTGGCATCTTTGGGGGCTGTCGTCGTTGGATTCGTACTCGTCGTAGCAGCCGGTGCGGTTGCTCCGGCGGCGGGCGGTGGACTGGGTTTGACCAAAATGTAGTGTTCCAAAATGGCTTGGGCTTGTTTGCGTCGCGATCGGCCGCGCAATTTTTTGAACCTTAACACATCTTCGCAAAAATTGAGACGCACATAATCGTCGTGATGTTGTTTGATAAAACTGGAAAACAAAAAGACACAAATGGCCGATTGTTCCAAAAAGGAATCCAAATTGCCCAAACTACGGGCCTTGGTTTTGGACCATTCCACCAACAATTCATCCGACGACGGTGTCTCCCAGGGCAAGACGGGTTTGGGTCCATCGTCTTGCGTATTGATCGCATTCACGTATTGGGCGTCTTCAATGGCATCCTGTAATTCCTCCATGATGAAGAATCCGCCGGTAGTCTCTGTATATCGTGCTTGGTTCTAGCAGCACGATTGTGGTGGCTGTGGTTGTTGGTTTGTCAATAATAATTCTTCGGATTATATATCCTCGACAACAGGAACGGTTCTCACCTCCAAACGGTCAAGGAACCAAAAGAGACGAATGGATGCCTTTTCGTTTGGATCTCTCTACAGAAAATATATAGCAGCAGTCACCCAAACAATCGGTTCTGGTTGTAGTGTTGTTGTTGTGGTGGTTGCAGTTGTCGTGACACCCCGAGCCGCAGGAGGAGGCGAGGGGACGGAGGAGGACGACGAATCGTCGTGGTACAAATGCGATGCCGAAGACACGTCGTCGTCGTCGTCTTGATGAGAAGAGGATGGGGTGGCCCGATTCCAAGGGTGAAAGTATTCTTCGTCTTCTGTTTCTTTGTTTTCGTCCTCCAATAATTGCGTCCGTGGTTCTTCTTCCTCCCACTGACTGGTCCAGATTCCTTGATCCACGCACAACCAATCCATCCACACATATTCGGGTGGTGGTTGGGATTGTTGTTGTTGTTGTTGGGTGATTTCCTCCTGCCATTGGTGCAAGCGTTTCTGAACCAACGACAGGGGAGATTGACCCGACGCGGACAGGTAACTGGTGGCGGGTTGTGTCATGGTAGGATTCGTAGTACTCGAACGATGGTGGTCGTCCACCTTTTTTTTATCCCCTCCCGGGTGGTCCCCAACGACGAATCGTTCGTGGTTCGACACCGTCGTCAAACGAGCAGCAGCGGTAACGAGTTGTGGCACGTGGTGAATCAAGGGTCGAAACAAGTGTGTGTTGTTGGTGTCATCGGAATGTTGTTCTTGTTGTTCTTGTGGTTGTGGTTGTAATGATGATTGAGGAGCCGTACTGGCAGTCGTTCGATAGATCCATTCCAAGACGGCCACGCGTCGGACAAACCAGAGGGGACACTGATAGTGACAAAGCGTTTGCCAATAGGGCAATTGGCACAGCACCGAGACGCACCAATCGAGACGAACGCCCCGTCGACTAAACCAACAAGATTCATGGTCGTTGTTGTCAATGTTGTCGTCGTCCTCCCTCGGCGAGACTCTGGATGGTGGCAGTGGCTCTTGTGGTTGTCGTTGTTGTTTCAACTCGGCAATTAACTGGGGAATGGATTTCAACGGATTATTGGGTGGTCCCATGGCTTGATTGTACAATTGACGGGCCAAGTGCCATTCTTGTTCCAACGTTGTCGTTATTGTCGTCGTAGTATTCTGACTGCTGATAGCCGCCTCATACCAATCGTCAAACGTGTCGTACTGCGGATACGACTCTTCTGGTTCGGTTTCGTCGGAATGGGAGGATTCGTCGTTGTCGTCGTCCCTGCTGCTTTCGTCGTCATGGTCACTGTCGAGCGCCAACCGCAGAGTCGTATCGGTTTCTTCCAAGGCATCCTTCTTTGTGTTCTCGTCGTTGTCGTCCTTCTTGGGTGGTGACCATGGATCCGTCGTGTGCTGCCGCGGTTTGGTAGGAGTGGCCGCTGCTGCCGCCGCATCCTCCTTTTCAGTGGTTTTGGTGGTTCTTGTCGTCGCGCTCGTTGGCTGCGGTTTTTGGAATCCAGTGGAAGCGGGGGTAGATGCTGGTTTCGACTGTCGACACCCCATGATGCTCCTCTTTTTCCCTCTCCCACAATTATGGAATGCAGCAATACGTCACTCGGGTCCGTCTCTCTCTCTCTCTCTCTCGCTTGTTTCCAGCCGAGGGAGAGTTTCTCGAATGGGTTGCGAACGCAGGCGGGTGCAACTCTCTTTCTATTTATGTGAGAGAAAGAGGACCGGAATGGCAGACACTCTCGACACGACAAGAGTTCCAAACACAACTCTCTGCCTCTGTCGTGTGCTGGTGAATGTGCCTCTTCTTCTTCTTTTCTTGTGGTCTCTTGTTGTTGGATGATAGTCTCAAACTCCAAACGGCTCGATTCTCGTGGTTCCAATGATGATTCCACAAAGATTCCTGGTGTGCGGCGCGTCCAGATCTCATCGCCATCGCCATGGTCGCATGTGTGGGCACGAGACGGCACGCGTCGAATCTCGAGCGGCTGAATTCCAGTAAAATCTGATGTTGATTTTGAATCAAATAGAGAAAGAAACGCCTGGGTAGTACCGAACCTGCAGAGCCTGCCATCCCTGCGGGACAGCCCGCCACGCCACCAAAGAGGCGCGACGACATAGTGCACCCGGTGCACAGGAACACACATGTGCTATTGTCGCCCAGAAGGAAGATTTCCACGATACTCCCTATCTACCGTAGATACGGCCTCTTTTGAGAATGGTTAAATAGTCGGGTATCGAAAGCTCTAGGTAGTTGAGAAAAACGGTCCACGGCGCCAGATCTGCTTCCACCCATGTATATCGTCTCACACAGTTCAATTTTTTTTGTATGCAACGAGCAAAGGTCGTAGAACTCATCATGTCGAGCGACGAGCACGGAAACATGCCTGAGCAAAGTGTTTGGGTCCAGGTCATCCGAAAGACGGGCAGTGACAATTACGAGGACCTCGGAGATCTGTTTCAGATATTGCCGCGTCCGGCGAACGTGAGTGACTTGCGCAAGAAAGTCAAGGAACACGTAAAGCCACGTCTCGATGATATTGCAGCGAATGAACTCCTTGTCTACCGTCTCAACAACGAAGTCAGACTGCCGGACGACAATCATGCAATCTTTTCCTTGAATGGCAACTCCACGAAGCTTCATCCAAGGATCCGAATCGAATCATTGCAACTACGAGAGGACGAGAATTTAATTGTCGTTGCTCCGAAACCACAGCAGCAGCAGCAGCAGGTAAGTTTTGTTCATGCTTGATGAACTGAACTGAACTGAATTTGATTTCTTTTAAATGGTCGATTCTGTTGATGCATGTTTACTCAAACTGTATATATGTTTGTCTTTTACTCATTTTGAAAATCATCAAATCTTGGAACCTGTGTGCGCTTATCGTCCGCAGTATGCTCGACCACCTCTACATCCGGCGATTGCAGATGCGGCAGACCAGCGATTTCAAAAAGTATCAGGGACGATATCTCGACCCATAAGCCACGGCGGTGCCCGTTTCCAGCTATTCAAATTGGCTTGTCCTGGTGGATTGTATCCACCAGAATTGGATGCAGAAACTGCGTTCGAAACTGTGGCGAGTTCCCAAGAGGATCGTTCAATCCTCAGGTTTTCGGTGGTTTTCACGACAATTGATAGGGCTACCAAATTTGTTAGTGACGTCGAAATGTATTTACTACATAACAAGATGGATCTAGAACTTTTGGATGATCAGGGGAGCAAGACTGACCATCCAAAGGTCACGGAAATCGCTCCCTTTGCAAGAACGTTTCAAAACTCAGTCTTGCTTAGTCACTACAAACCACGAACAGGGGAGGCAGATCCGATGTCGCCCCCTATTGACATGGTGGTTGAAACTAGATCATTCGAAGGTTCGGTTGACGTGACTCTTCTATCAACCACCGACACCACGTTTCGATTCCAACGGATAGAAACCGACTCCTCCTTTGCACTTGCTGCGCCGGAGTCTGCGCATATTTTCCCAAGCGCCCAATGCACTGGAAAATATAAATGGCTTGATGCACCCGAATATAACCGCCTTGCTTTGAGCAGGGACGTCCATGTAAACTTTGATGGAACTGGACGGGGAAGAGGTAAGCGTCGAAAAACAGTGCAGACGTTTGCCATCAAGCCAGTACGACCTGAGGGCGGGTTTACGATTAGTATCATTGATGGTTGTCCCTGCTTCAGAATTCCATTGGAGTTGGAATTTAACAATAATGGAATTGCCGCGGGACTTTTGCCCAAGCTAGGAAACAACGCGATACTGAACAAGAACCAAGGTGCTCGCTGGACGATAACTGGAGCTGACGTTCACGTATTCTACCCTCAAGATCATCGTGTGCCTCTTATTACAGAAGTAAAAGACAACGGCGACTTGGATCTTGTAACTGCCATTCCTGGTGTGGAAAACCTCAACGAATGCTGGTCAAATTCTCAGGACGACTTGTACTCACTGGCAGCCGCTGAGATATTGGAGAAATGTCTCCTATGGAACTATAGAAATGCTTTGGAAAAATGGAGGTTGATATGACAAAAGCATTTTTGTCGTCGTCGTTGTCAAAATGCACGCGAGTTTTGATACTGAAAACTTCATTCTTGTGCGCAAGTCTTCGCTTTTTTTCAAGACAGCCAAAAGGACACAAATATACACTCCTTTGCTTTGGTTTATTCCTTTGAAGATTATGGCTACCCTCCGATGGATCGGAGGAATCGCCAGTTTAGAGGCTTCCTATCGCTATATGGGCGATTTGTACATGAGCGATGACACGGACTGTGATCCACCTGTTCGCCAATCTCAACATAGCTGAATCATGCGTGATTCGCACTGCAGAAATCATTCGCATGGATGTTGAAAAAAAAGAGAGACAGAACCGTGTAAAGAGACAGCGAGAGACAAAAAAACGACAACGATAGACAGGTTGACGCTTGTTGCTGTTGGAACGAGTAGAAGAACGAGCGGCCCATGCGAATGGTGGTCCCTACTAGACTTATCGTCGTCGATCGTACAAAAAATAATACTCTTGCTTCCACAACGACACAACCACCACGGGTGAGGAGATTTCTCGGGATTTGGATCGTTCATCCATTGCTGCTGCTGCTGCTGCTTCCTTTACTGTCTGCATCCTTGGTCGGGTCTTGGTCGATCCAACGAAACCACAACAACCACAACTACAACAACAAGTACCATTCCTTGGCGAGGCATTGTACCAAAAGCATGGCGCAAGAGGAACCAAACCAAACCTTCGAGACATCTATCTCCTCCCCTAAGGAAGCGTCGTCGTCCTTGTCCTTGCGTCACGTTTTGGGTGTGACAACTCCAGTGTCGACTCCTCGTCGTACTACTACCAAAGGGCCTCGCATTTTGGGTCATCGAGGCGCCTTGCATTACGCCTTGGAAAATACCATTCCCTCCTTTCTCGCCTGTGTCACACAGTGTCATGGTGTCGAACTGGACGTGTACGTGATTCGCGATGGATCCGTGGTGGTCTTTCATGGCAATGACAGTCCCGGTCTGCCCTTGGGATCCCTCTACGGACAAGTCTTGTGGGACCACGACGACCATGAGAAAAACGACGCCAAAACTCGAACCATTCAAGACTTGGACTGGTCCCAAGTCCAAGCCTTGCGATTGGATCCCACCTATCCCGAATTTGCCCACTTGGCCCCGGAAGAGGTGGCCCGGGCCCGCATTCCCCTCCTCCAGGATGTACTGGTGGCCTTGCAACCCTACCCGAACTTGACCATTACCATTGAACTCAAGGGACCGCGGACGGTCCAACCCGTCTTGGACGTGGTGGAATCCTTTGACCAAGACAACCACAACAACAAAATGACGACGCGGTGTACGTACAGTAGTTTTGATCATGCCCAATTGCAGGAATTGCGAACCTTGCGACCCGATTCGGTCCGGTATCCGACGGGTGCCTTGTTTGGGTCGCCTCTGCCAAAGGACTTGGTGGCGGCCGCCCGGGCGTGTGGAGCCACGCAAGTTCATGTCCCCTACCATGAATGTACGCGACACCGTGTCGCCGCCCTGGCCGCCGCCAATTTGACCAGCATGGCCTGGTTCCGGGGACCCGTCGGCATGGTCCAAGACTTGCCCCAAAAGTATAACGATGTGGGATCCGAGGAGGGCCCCGCCTGTTATCAAGCCCTGTTGGACACGGGCGTCGATCAAGTGTGTTGCAACAAACCCGACCTGGCCATGGCCCTCCTTCAACGACTGGAAGAACAAGAACAACAAGAACAAGCACTCGCCGAACCAGAAACGGAGGAATGATTGGCGGCGAGTATTCCCACAACGACGCGTTCAAGTTCGTTAGTACGACAGGAATTTCTCTCGTGTAGAATAGGTTGCGGTGGATGGTAGTTGGGGGCGACCCGAGGACGTGCCACACCAACCAACCATGGACCACGATCAGAGAAATGGGATGAGACACGGGTGTGTTGTGATCCAGTACCCACCAAACATGTACGAAAGCACCATAATAATATGCCTTGGCTAAGATGTGACACTGCAAGACTCTCTGCATGGACGGAAATGCTCCAGCACGACGAGGGGAGGGAAAACTCACGGTCCTCGAAAAACAAGAGAAAGTGGCGGTCCTATATACTACTCTGGAAATACAAAGTTGTTGTGTACCATTTTGACTTCCAACAAGACTGATGAAAGAAGGCTTTCCAGAAGAACGGTGAAGCGACCACAGTTTGTGGGACAATGGAAACAAATCTACTGATGTTGTTGTTGTTGTTGTTGTGACGGGGTGGACTTGAAATTGCTCCAGGACGGAAGGTGACACGTACTAAGGTTACACAGTGGTGGTTCGACGGCAGCCGCAACATCCAGTGAGTTTTGTGGTGGTGTGATGATTGTCGCAAGGGGAATGCATTCATGGATTCGTGTGCGTGTTTGTGTGCCTGGGTTCTCGAACCGTAGACTCTCATGGTCTACTACCTTGAGAAGCACAGGCACTAGTTTGCCTTCCGTGGTGGTGTAACGTCACAACACAGTAACCTTGAATTTCACGTCGCTCGTCTCCAACAAATCGAAACCAAGTTGGATGGACGACCCACTGACAACAACTCCTAGCACTGAGGATCATGTTCTGGAACTGTCAAAACACAAGCCACTGATGGGACGAGAAAACCCCGGGAGAAGAAGGCACCGGGAGCACATCCAGTACCATCCCAAGTACACACGCCTACTCTAGCATCCCAAGGATTGGATTGGGATGCCAATGCATTTTGGAACTGTGGTACCTGTGTGCGACTCTGTCTAGAAGTGTGCAATAGGAGTAGTTCATTATTATTTTATTTGCCAGAGGATAGAACACGACATACCAAAACAGTTGGCATTATTTTCTCTCTTTGCAAGGATCTGGTGGACACGTGGACGAGCATGCAAACTGGAATATATTCCTTCCACCATCTGTAGTCTGCAATTTCGCTATATCCATTCTTTATTCCGTTGTAGTAACATGAAACAGCAAGTTCATGTCAGGGTCCCTCAAACATTGATGACACCATCGATAATACGGAACCTTTTGTACCAAGTATTGCGTGACCTTATTGGCAATCTCAGTGTTGTTTTCATGATACAAACATTCTCTTTCCTTGTGACGCTTTTTATTGGTACCTCGATGCATATAAGTTGCCGGAATGCGCTTGTGTTGGAGACGCTCATCCATGTAAGCCATATATGGCTCCACTGGAATCGGATTGAAGCACTTGACCGAATGGTTCTTGAAGTGTGGTCGGTGTTTCCGTACCATCTTGGGATGAAACCGGTCGGGTTTGACAAAACAGGATTGAATTTCCTTTCTGACATTGTCGGCTTGACAGTCAAATGATCTGTTTTTGAAGTTGCACTGGGACAGGAGGTGGTCGAGTGGATCGCGACAGGGAACGTGAAGTTCAAAATTCCAAATGCCATCCATTCGATTCCAAACAGTCCAATTTGCTTCCAGGCTAATGTAATCACAATTTTCATGACTGCTTGCGGCACTCGTCCTCGATTCATCTTTGTGTATGATTTTCGAATGACATCATTGCCTCCTGCTTGTACGGAAATTGTTTTGACATTCCGTCTTTGCATTTCCTGTTCGACTCGTTTGTTGAACTGGTAAGCATCGTAGCTATATCCCTTGTGCCCGCACACGCTTCGTATTTGGCCGCCAACATACCGTTGATTGTCGAACCTCCCGTTTTGGCATAGTGCAAATGACCATGCACTGTAAAAGGAACTGGCGCCGGAGGAAAAGACTGGATCGATGACACATCATGTGCGGGATCATCTGTCTGTAGCGATGACCCGACAAAAGGTTGGAGATCCATGGACGACAGGATCGAGGTCGAGACATGGAGACATGCAGCGGCTGCCACAACAGCAAAGAACACCTGTTTTCGGGGGCGACCCATCACTCTGCTGTATCTCGCTGTTGGACCCACACAGACAATCAACAACGGTAAAGTGCTCAAGAAGTAGTCTCTTATACCTTCCAGTTTTTCTAAAAGACCTAAGATTACCACACTACGGTACGAACATGAACGACACTACGAACGAACATGAACCCCCTTGTCTTCAGTTTTTTTTGTGTTGAGTGATGAATTAATGACTCTCGCTCCATCCGTGATCCCCCAGTCCCGTAACGAGAGTACCAAGGATGCTACTGTGACGGTGTCACGATTCCATTTCGTCATCTGAATTGACGAAAAACGCGTCATGTCACTTCTACCCGTTAGTTCCATTGTTCCCTTTTACTCCTGTACTCATAATAAGCCTAGCTAGAGGAGTACCTTGTTTATCTCATTTCGTCAATGGTGACGTTATTTCGTCCAGTTCGTCATTCTTCCAACGCGTCACGTCAGGCCGAGGGTCGGTGACGCGTCGCACGCCCTTGGGGTGGGGTTGGGGAAGATACAATCCCCCTTGTCTCGCAACGATATAGCGGTGGCCACCACCGGCGTCGCCATGTTCACGAAGTAGAAAAGAGGAACTCGGGACCCTCCAACACAAACGCATCAACAGTCTGTGCAGTTTCGCCAACCGTGCAACCACGAGTCGTTCTTCGGCTTGGTGGAGCGCAAAATGCGTCGCCGCCGCCGCCTGGAGGAGGAGGCTGTTTTCTCATGGAACGTTCCTCCGAACCTTACGATTGTTTTGGTCGGCTGAGGACGAATCTACACAAGAATGGCAAAAGTGACGACGGAACGTGGTCCTCCTGAGCCCGATTTTCTCCCTTAATGACAACATTCCGTGTTCCACGAGAGTAGCCTGCCAAGAACGATCGATTTGGAATTTACTCTTGCCCAAATTGCCTCTCGGTTCAAACCCTTGTAGTAGCAGTCACAACGATTCTGTCCAGTGTGGAGCCACAGCCAGCTGCTCCTCCAGAAGAACAACAGTTGGAAGAACAAGATACACTCGATGATATCACAAATGAACACGAATGGATGGATCCTCATTCCTCCTCAAGATCTATCGATTATCGTATTTGCGGGGCTCGCACTCTTGCCACAAACCCAGCCACGGCAACAGCTACCATTCCAAGATTCTCCCCACAAGATCCACGGTCGAATCCAACACACACGGCCTCTCTCTGTCAATCACAAGAATATTATACCAACCCAATCCAATCTGGCATCTCGTCCTGGACTCGATTGGGATGGACGACCAAGAGGAAATTGAGTGACTACTACGCCAGTCGGCAGAGATTCCAGCAACCTGGCTGAGGAGTCTACCGACAGCGAGAGATTGATCCATGTTGGTCCTTTAGGGGGACCGTGTTGGTTTGGTGGTGCTGCTGTGATGGAACGCCAAGTGTCTGCCACCTCTGCCTCTGGAGGAGGAGGCTGTTTCTATTCTAGGTATATAGTCCTGATATATGGTGTGCCAATTCTTGTGGTCGGCCGAACGAACAAACCAAGAATCCTCTCGGTTCATCATCACGAGTGGCACAACCCGTGTGACGGAACGTGTTCCACAGCCCCATGGTCTCTCTCTCTCTCTCTCTGTATCATGAGGGTCGTGACATGGAGACATGTAGCGGCTGCCACCACCCCAAAGACCACCCGTTTTCGGGGGACACCTTGCATCCCTCCTGCTGTATCTCGCTCTTGGACCCACACGGAGAATCAACACAACTCAAGAAGTAGTAGGGTAGTCTTGGTGTGTGAGAATTGATCCACCGAGAGGCGACAGACGAGATGCTTTGTGACTATGTTTGTGCGCGCCGGGGGAACTTCCCCAGACGCATTGTCGTAGCTCTCAACCGCGACCAATCACGTTCCAAACACAGCGACACACAGGCCTTTACCAACAGCTGCGTACCGAGGAACTTCAACATTTGTAGCTCAGAAACTGACGTGGGTAAATGTGACGTATCCGCGACACAACGCCAGTGCCAGTTGGACCACGTTCGGCATTCGGCCTTCGGCGGGGCACAGCGGTCCCGAATCCGAAATGTATACATCCCAGCGATATTGTTTGTACCATTGGATGCGTAGGGAGTCGGTCAGGGATTTTAGTAGAAAGAAGGAACAAAAGATATTCTTTTAAATTTGCTAGGGAGTATAGGTTGGTGATGTTCGACGGCGGCTGCTGCCACCGCTCCCCCTCTTTTCTCTTCTTTTTTTGCACAGCACAACAGCAAATGGAAGAAGGGAAAAAAGAGAGAGACAAAAAGAACAAGTCCTCTTCCTCCTCCATTCTCTACCTAGATCTTCCTCATCATCAATCGTAAAGCAACTTCACTGTTTTTCTCTCGAATCTATATATATACTAGATGGGTGTCATGTTGGTGGGCTTGGGTGGCAACAATGGGAGTACTTGTGTGGCAGCGGCCGTGGCCAATCGCTTGGGCTTGACGTGGGAGACCAAACAGGGGACCCAGTCGGCCAATTATTGGGGCAGTTTGTTGTTGGCCAGTACGGTCAAATTGGGTCATGCCGCCGCCACCGGAGAGGCCGTCTATACGCCCTTGCAATCCTTGTTACCCCTTGGACATCCCAATGAGATTGTCTGGGGTGGCTGGGATATCAATGGGGCCAACTTGGCCGAGGCCATGAAACGCGCCCAAGTTTTGGAAGTGGACTTGCAACGACAATTGGAACCGTACTTGCGCGAGATTGTGCCGCTGCCATCGATTTACCATGCCGATTTTATTGCCGCCAATCAACAAGAACGGGCCAACAATGTGTTGCCACCGGACATGACCAAATGGGAAAAAGTCCAACACATTCGACGCGACATTGCCCAGTTCAAGGCCCAGCATGACTTGGATCATGTCACGGTCGTGTGGACGGCCAATACCGAACGCTTTTGTGAGATTCAACCGGGCGTGCATGATACCGCCGATCACTTGTTGCACGCCTTGGAACAAGGCAACGATACGGAAGTGAGTCCGTCCACCTTGTTTGCCATTGCCTCCATTTTGGAACAGGCTCCCTTTGTCAATGGGTCGCCCCAAAATACCTTGGTTCCCGGCGTCGTTCAGTTGGCCGAACGACATGGCGTCTTGATTGGCGGCGACGATTTCAAATCGGGACAAACCAAACTCAAATCGGTCTTGGTCGATTTTCTCGTGTCGGCCGGCTGCAAGCCCGTCTCCATGGTCAGTTACAATCATTTGGGCAACAATGATGGCCGCAATCTCAGTGCTCCCCATCAATTCCGATCCAAGGAAATTTCCAAATCCAATGTCGTGGACGATATGGTGGCCTCCAATGCCATTTTGTATCCTCACGTGAATAAAAGGGAAAACAAGGACACTACTACTACATCGGGTCATCCCGATCATGTCGTGGTCATTAAATACGTTCCCTATGTGGGAGATTCCAAACGGGCCATGGATGAATATACGTCAGAAATTTTCATGGGTGGAACCAATACCCTCGTCATTCACAATACCTGTCAAGATTCTCTCTTGGCCACACCCTTGATTTATGATTTGATTCTCTTGACCGAATTGTGTTCCCGGATTCAAGTCCAAACAGTGGACGAACAGGACGATTCCACCTTGGACTCGGTCGTGAACCAGGACGACAAGGACGACAAGAATACTACTGCTTGGGAACCCTTTCACCCCGTCTTGTCCCTCTTGTCCTACATGCTCAAGGCACCCATGGTTCCACCGGGTGCACCCGTTGTCAATGCCTTGTTTCCGCAACGAGAGGCCATTACCAATGTCCTCAAGGCCTGTCTGGGATTGCCGCCCGAAAATTACATGACCTTGCAGCACAAATTTGCCTCCTCCCTCCAACAGCAACACGACGAAACCATGCGGCGACGACAACAAACACAAGTAGAAGAGCAAGAAAAACAGACTAGTACCAATGGAGTCTCGCATACCACCACCAATGGAGTGATGCCTACCAGCAATGGACACGCCACAAGGAATGGCACTGGACAGTACCAGAATGGAACTCACTAGACAAGAACTGTTGGATGTATCCGTTTATTTCCTGTTTTGTTTGTTTCTTGGCCCAATCTATTACTTACATGTTTGACACCCACAATTCTAGTTTCACCAGCACACCTTCGGTTCCGTTTGGGTCCACACACGTTATACAAAGTGTGGAGACCAACGGGTTCCTCCCATACCTTTCACGCAATTCCCATTCCGCTATAGTATACCGACCACACAACTGCCATTACTGTGTGATTACACACGTCCCTCCACCGACACACACATAGGCAAAGTGATGACACGATTCTCTCCTGGAACGACTACTGGATCTCCATGGCTGTCTGCCGCATACAATATGTGGGACAGCTGTTCCGATGCAGTGATATCCAGAAGGAGAACACGATCTCCAAATTCCCAAACGTATAATGCACTCCAATAATCATAGAGCAGATTACCAGTCGTAGTTGTGGAGAATCGTAGGAATCCAAACACGCGTCCGACTACGTACTGCTTGGAGAAGGATCACTGGCCATACAATGAACAAGCTTGTACTTGATGATACTATCATTAGAATGGGAGGTGTAGATCCTTAGTCTCGTCCATGGACACTTAGCATTGCTCGTCTACCTAGACACATACATGACAGAGGCAAAGGAACATACACGTTTACAGTAATATTATTTTTAACTTGAATCGCCATTGCGTTTCGTGACGCCGCGCAATTCACCGAAAACGGAAGCGACAGAGAGTAAAAGAGCTCGTATAGCCATGCACAAACAACACCCGGGACATCACGAGACATTGCATGCTTTACAAAACACAAAAACCAAGAGACCAACACACATGCCTGTCCACAGCAAAAGGGGCTTTCCTGGGCGGTCACCTTTTTACAGTCTTGCAGTCATCCCTGGTCATTTGTTTTGTTCCACACGTGCTGCTCCTGCTTGACCACACATGTCTCTTTTTTTAGCTTGGACTGTTGCTGGTATCGTATTCTTGGACGTGAGACCAACTACAGGACTACGCAACAACAGCCAGCATTTTGTTGAACAGGCAACAATGGTTCTCCTGTTTCCCGCTCGTAAATTAAGAATTCAATAACCTCTGTGGCATAGGCGCGGGGATTCGTCCAATCCCAGTTTCGATAATAGGTTTCATCTTGTTCGGTTAACACCGTTTCTTGATAGGTCTTGTCTTCGACAAAATTACCAATTTCGGCTTGACTGGCCGCATTGACATCCTTGGCTGGTACATAGGGAGGCCGTTTTCGATCGGAAATGATGGATTCCCAATTGACATTGCGAAAGTAGGGATGGGCCATAATTTCTTCACATCCGCCCGTGCCCAATCGCTTGTGTTCGTCCTTTTCCAGTAAGCGCATACACAAATCTTTGGCATCCGGTTCAAAGTATTCCTTGGGAAAATCTGGTTCCATTTCCAGTGTGGCACAATCAATTGCTTTTTCCTTGGTTTGTTTGCCCTTGGACAAGCCAAAGTTGAGAGCGGCTTCGGATCGGAACGGATTGGCCCCGCAAATGAATTCGGTGACACAGCACCCAAAACTGAACCAATCGACCGTGTGTCCATAGGGCATGCGTTTGCCACGCTTGTCGCGACGCAACATTTCCGGGGCCCAATACCCACGGGTACCCGCGGCGCCGTGCAAGGTGGGAGTAATTTTGGTGGCCAAGCCCAAATCCGTGATTTTGACTCGGCCGTCATCGGCCATGAGACAATTCTCTGGCTTCAAATCGCGGTAGACATAGCCTTGATCATGCAAGGCTCCCAACATGATGCGGGCTGCGTAATACTGAACTTCTCGTTTGGGGAAGCGACCCTTTTGGTGCAAATGGAAACCAAGATCACCGCCCGTCATGAGATCCAATATCAGATAGACATCGTCCTTGCTATGAAATGAGTATTTGAGATTCACCACAAAGTTGCTTTCCACAGCCGCCAAGGCAGATCGTTCATTTACTGCCAGTGTTTCTGATTTCTTCATTTTGATGCGTCTCTTGTTCATGACCTTCATTGCATAGAGCTTTCCAGACGTACCCTTCTTGCAAGCTACGAAAAAAGGAACAGGTGAGAACTAGTTGGATGCCTTTGTCAACATGTGTGTGTGTGTGGCTTGTGACGGTTCCTGCAAAACCACACGTTGGAAGACCGTCTCTACCACAAAAAGCGCAACGACAGACACACACACACACACTAGCACTACTAGAGACATGTACGTACCATTGACCAACCCAAAGCCTCCTCGTCCCAAGACTCGCATGATATAAAAATCTTCGGGTACAACGGGTCGATCCTGATACCACAAGAATTGTTTGGCCTTGAGAAATTCTTGCGATTCCAAAAACAAGTTCCAATAATCGCGTCGAAGCGATTCCATCACGACGGTTTCCGCCTTGTCAAAGAGGCCATCGTAGACGGCTTCTTTTTGCGATTGCAAAAATCGATGTTTCAACAATCGCATACTCATGGTGGCCTCTCCAAATTCTTCCACCGACAATCCCGAAACACTCCGTTCTCCCATGAGAGCCGGTGGCGGTGCCTTGCGCGGTGTGTGGGAGGAGGAGCCCATCGATGCCGTGTCGGTTGTCGTATTAATGGGGGCAGCAGGAGCCGGAGGACTGTTACTTGTTGGTTGGGATTAGGGAGGTTGTCCATGATTGGACGATTGAAAGGATAAGGACGAGGACGCTGCCGTATCGGCATCCTTGACAGCCTTGGCTTCGGCGGATTCCTCCGGTTTGGTGGCATCCGTATTAGGGTCAAGTGTTTCCACTTGTGGTTGTTGTTGCTGTTGTGGTGGTGGTTGAGGTTGGTTCCATCCAGATGATGATAGGGTCGTCGGATTGGCGGTGGGGACTGTGGCATCGGTGGAAGCCGATGCCGATCCATCGGCCATCGTTTCCTCCGTAGTATTCGGTGGTTCCACGGACGACGATCGTCCTCCTCCGGTACTGCCACCACTGCTACGTCGCGTCGATCGTGGTTTGGACGACGACAGTGTCGTTGTATTCGTAGTCGTAAAGTCACCACTGGCCGTACTACTGGCCGACGCTCGTCGTCCATTGGATCCATGGTGTGATGGTGGGTGTCGTGATTTGGCGGCAGCCACGGCGGCTTCTTCCTTTTCCTTTTCTTCCCATTCTCTCCAATCGTCAATCAAATCGTCCAAAATGGCATCGCGAATGCCAATCAAGGATTGACTGCATTTGGGATAATCGCAATAAATTCGAAAGGTTGCATCTTCTTTTAAATAGGCATGGGTCGATTGGCGATCGTTCACGATTCGTTCCAAATCGCATTCGTCAATTTCCGTCCGCGGTGGCAATTGCGTCGTGCCCACGGCCCACGCGGCTGCACCCGCCGCCGATTCCGCCACCAAATTCCCATTGTTCGTGGCATCTTTGGGGGCTGTCGTCGTTGGATTCGTACTCGTCGTAGCAGCCGGTGCGGTTGCTCCGGCGGCGGGCGGTGGACTGGGTTTGACCAAAATGTAGTGTTCCAAAATGGCTTGGGCTTGTTTGCGTCGCGATCGGCCGCGCAATTTTTTGAACCTTAACACATCTTCGCAAAAATTGAGACGCACATAATCGTCGTGATGTTGTTTGATAAAACTGGAAAACAAAAAGACACAAATGGCCGATTGTTCCAAAAAGGAATCCAAATTGCCCAAACTACGGGCCTTGGTTTTGGACCATTCCACCAACAATTCATCCGACGACGGTGTCTCCCAGGGCAAGACGGGTTTGGGTCCATCGTCTTGCGTATTGATCGCATTCACGTATTGGGCGTCTTCAATGGCATCCTGTAATTCCTCCATGATGAAGAATCCGCCGGTAGTCTCTGTATATCGTGCTTGGTTCTAGCAGCACGATTGTGGTGGCTGTGGTTGTTGGTTTGTCAATAATAATTCTTCGGATTATATATCCTCGACAACAGGAACGGTTCTCACCTCCAAACGGTCAAGGAACCAAAAGAGACGAATGGATGCCTTTTCGTTTGGATCTCTCTACAGAAAATATATAGCAGCAGTCACCCAAACAATCGGTTCTGGTTGTAGTGTTGTTGTTGTGGTGGTTGCAGTTGTCGTGACACCCCGAGCCGCAGGAGGAGGCGAGGGGACGGAGGAGGACGACGAATCGTCGTGGTACAAATGCGATGCCGAAGACACGTCGTCGTCGTCGTCTTGATGAGAAGAGGATGGGGTGGCCCGATTCCAAGGGTGAAAGTATTCTTCGTCTTCTGTTTCTTTGTTTTCGTCCTCCAATAATTGCGTCCGTGGTTCTTCTTCCTCCCACTGACTGGTCCAGATTCCTTGATCCACGCACAACCAATCCATCCACACATATTCGGGTGGTGGTTGGGATTGTTGTTGTTGTTGTTGGGTGATTTCCTCCTGCCATTGGTGCAAGCGTTTCTGAACCAACGACAGGGGAGATTGACCCGACGCGGACAGGTAACTGGTGGCGGGTTGTGTCATGGTAGGATTCGTAGTACTCGAACGATGGTGGTCGTCCACCTTTTTTTTATCCCCTCCCGGGTGGTCCCCAACGACGAATCGTTCGTGGTTCGACACCGTCGTCAAACGAGCAGCAGCGGTAACGAGTTGTGGCACGTGGTGAATCAAGGGTCGAAACAAGTGTGTGTTGTTGGTGTCATCGGAATGTTGTTCTTGTTGTTCTTGTGGTTGTGGTTGTAATGATGATTGAGGAGCCGTACTGGCAGTCGTTCGATAGATCCATTCCAAGACGGCCACGCGTCGGACAAACCAGAGGGGACACTGATAGTGACAAAGCGTTTGCCAATAGGGCAATTGGCACAGCACCGAGACGCACCAATCGAGACGAACGCCCCGTCGACTAAACCAACAAGATTCATGGTCGTTGTTGTCAATGTTGTCGTCGTCCTCCCTCGGCGAGACTCTGGATGGTGGCAGTGGCTCTTGTGGTTGTCGTTGTTGTTTCAACTCGGCAATTAACTGGGGAATGGATTTCAACGGATTATTGGGTGGTCCCATGGCTTGATTGTACAATTGACGGGCCAAGTGCCATTCTTGTTCCAACGTTGTCGTTATTGTCGTCGTAGTATTCTGACTGCTGATAGCCGCCTCATACCAATCGTCAAACGTGTCGTACTGCGGATACGACTCTTCTGGTTCGGTTTCGTCGGAATGGGAGGATTCGTCGTTGTCGTCGTCCCTGCTGCTTTCGTCGTCATGGTCACTGTCGAGCGCCAACCGCAGAGTCGTATCGGTTTCTTCCAAGGCATCCTTCTTTGTGTTCTCGTCGTTGTCGTCCTTCTTGGGTGGTGACCATGGATCCGTCGTGTGCTGCCGCGGTTTGGTAGGAGTGGCCGCTGCTGCCGCCGCATCCTCCTTTTCAGTGGTTTTGGTGGTTCTTGTCGTCGCGCTCGTTGGCTGCGGTTTTTGGAATCCAGTGGAAGCGGGGGTAGATGCTGGTTTCGACTGTCGACACCCCATGATGCTCCTCTTTTTCCCTCTCCCACAATTATGGAATGCAGCAATACGTCACTCGGGTCCGTCTCTCTCTCTCTCTCGCTTGTTTCCAGCCGAGGGAGAGTTTCTCGAATGGGTTGCGAACGCAGGCGGGTGCAACTCTCTTTCTATATATGTGAGAGAAAGAGGACCGGAATGGCAGACACTCTCGACACGACAAGAGTTCCAAACACAACTCTCTGCCTCTGTCGTGTGCTGGTGAATGTGCCTCTTCTTCTTCTTTTCTTGTGGTCTCTTGTTGTTGGATGATAGTCTCAAACTCCAAACGGCTCGATTCTCGTGGTTCCAATGATGATTCCACAAAGATTCCTGGTGTGCGGCGCGTCCAGATCTCATCGCCATCGCCATGGTCGCATGTGTGGGCACGAGACGGCACGCGTCGAATCTCGAGCGGCTGAATTCCAGTAAAATCTGATGTTGATTTTGAATCAAATAGAGAAAGAAACGCCTGGGTAGTACCGAACCTGCAGAGCCTGCCATCCCTGCGGGACAGCCCGCCACGCCACCAAAGAGGCGCGACGACATAGTGCACCCGGTGCACAGGAACACACATGTGCTATTGTCGCCCAGAAGGAAGATTTCCACGATACTCCCTATCTACCGTAGATACGGCCTCTTTTGAGAATGGTTAAATAGTCGGGTATCGAAAGCTCTAGGTAGTTGAGAAAAACGGTCCACGGCGCTCCACCCATGTATATCGTCTCACACAGTTCAATTTTTTTTGTATGCAACGAGCAAAGGTCGTAGAACTCATCATGTCGAGCGACGAGCAAGGAAACATGCCTGAGCAAAGTGTTTGGGTCCAGGTCATCCAAAAGACGGGTGAAGACAATTACGTGGACCTCGGAGATCCGTTTCAGATAGTGCCGCGTCCGGCGAACGTGAGTCACTTGCGCGAGAAAGTCAAGGAAAAGGCGGCAAACAACCTTGCGCATGTTGACGCTAATGAACTCCTTGTCTACCGTCTCAACAACGAAGTCAGACTGCCGGACGACAATCATGCAATCTTTTCCATGAATGGAAACTGCACGAAGCTTCAACCAAGGATCCGAATGGAATCATTGCAACTACGAGAGGACGAGAATTTAATTGTCGTTGCTCCGAAACCACAGCAGCAGCAGCAGCAGCAGGTAAGTTTTGTTCATGCTTGATGAACTGAACTGAACTGAATTTGATTTCTTTTAAATGGTCGATTCTGTTGATGCATGTTTACTCAAACTGTATATATGTTTGTCTTTTACTCATTTTGAAAATCATCAAATCTTGGAACCTGTGTGCGCTTATCGTCCGCAGTATGCTCGACCACCTCTACATCCGGCGATTGCAGATGCGGCAGACCAGCGATTTCAAAAAGTATCAGGGACGATATCTCGACCCATAGAATCAAATGATTCCTCCGTAGCCCTTGCAAAAGAGGCATTAATTTACGTGAAAGAACTTTCTGAATTGGATGTACAGGAAGATGACCGTGGGGAACGATACCTTGACGTTTCAAAAAGTGGATTGTTCACAGATCAAAATGAGATCAGCGAAGCAACGTCCCGGCATGAGCTCTACCAAGAGTTTCCTTGCCTGAAAAATCGACTGGTTGTGTTTGATCATTATGAGCCCCTTTGGGTGAGGATACTTTCATTCTTCCAGAAACCCACAGGTAAGCGCGTGTTTTTGGTAGGAACACCAGGAATTGGCAAAAGTATAATGAGAAACTTCCATGCACACCTGATCCTGAAAAACGCTAAGGAGAAAAAGGAAAAATGTATGGTTGTCATGGCAAAAGGTGGGATTCGTCAGCATGTTCGGCTTTTTGTTAATTCTGACGGCGCAACAAAGGCTACGGTTTCGGAAGAAAACCTGAATCATGCAGCAGTAAAAGCGATGGGCTACACACCAGGTCAAGATTTCTTTTGTTTGGCAGATATATCAAATGGAGATGCAACCTATGTCTTTACTGAGGGTGGTCTTGTCCTTTACTCTTCCCCCAATCAGACGCTCGCCAACTCGCAACTCCTCAAACAGCAAAGCTGTTGTTTCGGATGCCCCCTTCCTGCAAAAAAAGCCTTACTTTGTTATGCATCACAAAGTATGATAGAGCAGTATGAGAAATTTGGACCCATACCTCGAATTATTTGGGGGATGGCGAATACTGATAGACATGAATCGAGGCTACGTGAATCTCTAACAGCACTTGACGAATTTCTGGGCGTTGCCCAGGAAAGGAACTATCTCAAGGGGCCGCATCGCTTCTTCTACATGGATGTTGTAATCGAGGATGGACAGCCTCAGTATAATTTAGATGATACTCCACCCGAACTCATCTATGCCCCTCGATATGTCATGAAAATCGTCGCGGAATTTGTTGCCAAAGAATTGCTTTCACCAAGTGTTCAAAATCAATTTGGAATGCAACACAAGGCAATTGATGGTATACTTTTCGAAGAAGTTTGCCTCTACCTTATTGCTAAACATCCTCAAACGATCTTATTTGAAACTCGGAACCTGGGACATCGGAGCCAGCCACTTCGTGAGCACTTGCATAAAAACGTATTGAAAGTTGAAAAGGTGGAAAGACAAGATGTCGAGGATGTTGTTGGGGTCATCAAACCCGAGGCGAGCATAGGTACCAAGCTTCTTGTGCCGCAAGCGTCCAATTATCCTGGTCTAGATGCTGCTCTTGTGATGAGTGGAGATAACGACCCGAAGCACAAGCGAAAAAAAAGGAAGAAAGATGATCACGGAGTTACAACCGTATTACTGCAAATGACACGTTCTCTCAATCACCCAGTTAGTGATGATGGTATCAACAAATTTGTTGCCATTGAACGAAAGATGGCAGTTCACGGGGTGGCCTCAAGAAACTGTGTTCTTTTTCTAGTTCCAGATGTGAATTTCAAAAGTTTTCAGAGGCAGAAAGCAAGTACCAAGGAGAGGCAGCGCGATTTGAATGATGTTTTGCAACTTGTTGGATCCATCAAGATTCGCGGTCAAAGCAACTAGTTTTATCCAAAGCATTCAATGTGTGCTTGTCTTTCAATTGGACTTCATGATGTTCTGTTCCCTGATGAGGGCATCCGGACAAGCTGCTACAGGCGTGTGGTTGGTTCCTGCACGTGGTGGCGAGTGCATTCCCCTTTTGGCCCCGTGATACGTTTGTTGCAGCCGTGGCAATGAACCAGGTGGAGCGTATTCTGCCTGCTCGCAACCGCACCTCTCGCTTACACCACCTCGTCAACGCCGCACTGCGTGAGTTCTGGGCGTCTGCAACCGCAGGACGGGATATCACACCTCTGCTGACGGTGGAGGGCGTGCGCACAGTGAGTGGCTTTGATGCTTACCGAGTCGCAGCCCTCGTGGGGAAGTACATGCGTGCACTCGTGGACGCGGCTACTGGGACGTCCCTGAGTCCCCTCCCACGACGGGTGGTCGTGCATCTCACAGGGTGTGGTGGCCGATGGGATCGGCCAGCCTGCGTTCAAGGCGCCAGGACAACCTGTAGAAACAGGGCCAACCTCGAATCCGGTGTTTCTTCTATCCAGTTCCGGGTTTTGAAGAGCGACATACGAGGAACTATGGCTGAAAAAAGAAGAAAACGAATGCAAGGAAGTACGACGACAACAACAAGGGTGGAGGTGACATTCCCACCTTTCCAGCCCCTCCCACAACGGATACACCAACAAATACCATAGCATCATCCATGCCGGCACAATCACGTGACACCAGTCCGTCCAGATTTTGTGGTCACGGCCGAATGGTTTGATTTGGTCGTGGCCACTTCCACCGACAATGGTGCTGCTGTTCGGACCTAGGCTAGTAGCCAATGACAACCTGCGTGACCTATCCTTGGGGAGCAATCGAATGAATGGTACCTTGATTCCGGAGATATTTGCCTTGAATTTAGACATTCGTTTGGATTTGAGTTACAATGATTTCACTGGACCAATCCCCACCGAGGTTGGAAACATGGTCAACTTGACAAGCTTTACAGTGAATGGCAATGCACAAAGCGTCAACGCGGCGTCTTCTCATTCATATATCCGATGAGGCTAAAAAAGACGGCGGTGTTTCATTTTTTTCGCCCAGCACATTTTTCTATTCAGCGATTTAAGGTCAAAATCAGTCGCTGGGGTCGTGATGACCCACAAGAAATTTTAAGTTTCAGAAACCAACTAGGTAATGTAGTAGTAGGATTACTTCACGGTGTATTAGTCCTTTAGAGGAGGGTCGCCCGGCGTGGAGGGTAGAATGACGAGGAGGGCACGTGGCGAGGAGGGCGCATGCCCGACAAGACATGTGCCCGATGAGTCATTCTCCCGACCAGCCGGGCGCCCGACGAGAAAGGACTAAGAAACACAGGGGAGTAATCTGCTTACTCCGTATCTAGCTATGCAGGTAGTTCTCACCTCCCTTCTATAATTAATAAGCAGGACATGTCTGTTGAGGAAATTTTGGAGTCCCATCAGAAAATTTAGTCTTTAAATAAACTTGTTACTTATAATATGTAAATTTGAAACATTCCGTTCATCGGATCACTTAGGCCCCAGAGATCTCGTCGACATCTCCTTGCTCTCGATCCGAGAACTGGAGAAAGGAAGGTCGACGACAATGAGATCATCATTCTGGACGGCTTCTCTACTTCAAAAAGTGTTTGATTGTTGGTTTTGAGCATGTCTGTGATTGATTTGGTATCGGACTCCCTGTCCCAGTCCTCGGAGTCATCGGATTCGTCTTCCTCATATCTCTTCATCTTCGACGAGCCCGACAACATGTTCAACTGGGAAGGAAGGGGGGTTACCGTAATAGATCTCACCAAGGAGAGCTCCAAAGACAACAACGACTCCACAGATGCCTCAAGGGCGCCAAGATCCTGTGAACTGTAAGTTTTCTTGTTTGATTGTTGTGTTTTCATATCGATTTGGCCTGTTTTCCTCCATTTTGGCCATGGTGGTCTTCCTTTTGCGTCCAAATCTTCCTGGTCGCACTTAGCAATTCAAATCTTCCTTCGACTGTCACGCATCCTCATTCTCCTCCCTCATACTGTCATTTCTCATTTCTCATTTCTTGTGTCAACTTGTTTTTGAGAACAGCAGTCGAACCATGAAGACCCGTAATGCCAACAAGAAGAAAGCCGCCGCTGCTTCCGCCTCAACTTCGAACAAGGAGAATGAGGCGTCTCCAGTTCGTGTATCGGGGTCTCGCAAAACTCGCAGCATCTCTACCGCCGTTGCTGAATCCAATGGTAACTCGTCGTCTCTCCTCAAGAAACGATCGTTGCATGTTCCTGTTCCAAAGCAGTCGAACAAACCGACGCACCCTGTTCCTCTTCAGCCCATCCCTGTCAACCAGTAAGTTCTTTTGATTGTTGTGTTTCTTTGTGTCGCTCCTCCTTCAGACTCTCATGGTTGCTTCCTCTTTTTCCGAAACAGAGAGACGAACATTCCTTCCACCCGTCGTCCTACCCGCATGCAACAGCAATCCAAGACTTCCGAGAACCCTGTCTCTCTTCAACCCATTCCTCACAACGAGTAAGAGTCTTTGATTGTTGTGTTTTTGTTGTCGCCTCGTTCTTTTTCTCATTCTGTTCACCGCGTCTTTTTGCCAAACAGAGAGGTAAACGTTCCTTCCACCCGAGGATCTACCGTGGAAGACTCGTTGCGACAACAGCAATCAAACGATCCAGCTGTGTAAGTTAATTGTTGTATGAGTGGTTCTCCATGGTGGTCGCTTCTCTTCTAACCTCGTGGATGATTGTTGTTTTCCCAGGTCAATGGCAGCAGCAGCAGACACCTCAACCGTCCCCGTTCCTGTTGCACCATCCTTAAAATTGACTGCACAAGCTGCTTCGTCCCGGTCCAATTTGGTGGTAGACCAAGCAACAGGCAAGATCACGCTGGACTTCCTTGCGACCAACCCTCTTCCCGAGATTGTCGAGACTCCCGATGACATCGATGCCTGGGCATCGTATGCAACGATTTCGAACGATCGCGTCTATGGCGCCGACGCCAAGAAAGTATCTTTCACCGACCTGTCAATGAACACGGCAGGCTATGAGCGCGAAAAAGCTAGAACAGTCGAACGGTTCCTGAGCATCTTGGCCCGTCACCAGGATCTCTTCAAACTTACCGAGGTCATGCCCGATCCAGACAACTCTACGAAACAAACTCTGCGACTCTTCGTCTTGTTACGTGGTTACAAGACACCAGAGAAGGCCAAGCTGCTCAACCTCGCTTTGTACGTCTTCGTCTCCAACCTCTACACGAGGGCTGGTAAGATTTATCAACCCGCCGTGATCAAGAAGATGTTGGACCACCTGTTTGCTGTTTTTCATGCAAACGGCATCCAATATAGCAGCTTGGATCTTGCCAATCTTCCGCAATCCTTTCACGCGTTTTGTAAGAAACTTTTTGAAGACGAAGCTGAAATCCGGCCCGACTTTGGTCGCCGTCCAAAGAAAGCCAAGGTTGTCGAGAACGACGAGTTTTTATTCCGCAACAAAGCGGACCCCCCCTTCAATCCTTTCGGAGTCCCAATCGATTTGCTACGCATGACAGTGTACAAGTCGCAACGTGACTTTGGTCCACGTGGTACCATTGAAGTAAGTACTGTTGGATTGTTGGTTTTTCATGTGTCTTCTTCCGCTCTCACACGTTGATTTTCTGTCACAGACTACTAAATTAAGAGTGTCTGATTTAGTGCATATTGCCGCGCTGCCTGAGTCGTATGGTTCTTTGAAAGGTCTTCCCGCATACAAATTGAAAGAGTGCTCTCGCGAGAAATGCTCGAAGCTCTCGCTGACGAATCCGACTCTGGATGGAGAGGATGAGCGTGAATTGAATGTGGTAGTCGACAACCCCGATGACCCGTGGTCCACGTACAAATTACTAAAGTACTGGATCGAGCACGCCCTTCCTCCTGGCTGGACAGGACTGCTTTTTCTAAACATTGCCACCGACAAGGAGCGCAAGGCTCGTCCATCTGCGAATGACAAGTGGTGGGCTGGCACCATGTTGGTTCGCGACATGTCCAAAGACGTCATAGCGAAATACAAGAAGGCAGTCGCTCAGGGATTCACTGGACCTCCACCGATGCGACCGATCGGGCAGCTGGGAAAGAACTGACCGAACGAGAATGCCAAAATCCTCTTCAAGAGGTGTGGCTTAGAAGACTGGCAACGTACGACTGCACGTACAGGCCGTCGTACCGGTATTTCTAACGTTGTGGCATCCGGCGCACCACAGAAGCTTGTAAATAAGTTTGGGCGCCACAAGACGGACCAGCAGGCAAGTTTTGCGTACCAGGAGCTTCGCTCTGAATCGTACGCAAAGCTTTTGACTGCGAATTGGTATTCTGACGCCAAAGCTGTGACGGTCAAAACTGGTACGTTCATCTGTCGTTGATTGCTGATTGTTTCATTTCCATTGACACTTGTCTTACCTTTCCTTGTTTGTTCGTCACAGAACCCGATGATTCGAAACCTTGTGCATCGAAGGACAAGAAGTCACCAGCTGCCGCGCCTTTGGATATAGACGCTGAAGATGAGTCCACTTGTTCGTTGTTTGATGGTTTTGACTGGGATGTTTTTCCTTCTTCTCCCCGTGAAAAAACCACGAAGAAGTCTGATTCAAAGGTGAATGCTTCTTCTTCGAGTACTCCTGTTTCGTCGTCGTCGATGTCATCAGCATCATCCAATCATGGCACCATACCATGCATTACCCATGGCATGCATCATGTTTCAATGCAACAACCACAACCAATGTTTTTCGCCCAGCAGCAACCTCAACAGTTTGCTCCCATGGCCCCATTTGTTCAGTCTTACCAACCACCGCCACCCCAGCAACCCTTTTATGGAGCCATTCTTCAACAACCTGTTCTTCAGTCTGCCCCTTTGCAATTTGGCCTTCCTCAACCTGGCATGGTACCCCCTACGATTCAACCACCCATCCTTGGTATCCAGCAACCAGGAGCCATTTCATATCAACAACTTGCACCCAACCACTCAAATCAACGCAAGTACAAGAAGCATGGCAAGAAGCGGTCTGGTTGACTGGTGGTTTGGTAAGTTTCTTTCTGTTTTATGCTTATTTCCATATGCATCAATCTCACTCTTTACTTCATTCTGTTCGCAGTACATGACTTCTTTTCATATTCTTCATGGTTTTCTTCTATCCTTCTCTCCATTCTCCTTTATGTACTGCAAAGAAGTCTTCATAATTGCTGGGTTGGTGAGTCTTTTGTCCTGTCTTTGGATCTTTTGTCGCCCTTGAGTTTGTCGACTGACAATACTATCAGTGTTTCACAGGTATCTCAGTTGTCACTGATTGATCCCCGGCATTGTAAGTCCTCGAATATTGTCTGATTGTTGCTTTATTGTTCCTATTCTCACATTCAACTTGCTATTTCTAATGCTCGTCTATTGCTTCGTCTCTCTTTGGTATCGTCGTTACCATCGTTTCGTCCGTCTCTTTCTCCTGTGGTCCGGTTTTCCCCCTTGGTTTGCTCGCCCGGCGTTTTTCTGCGCGAATCGCGCGAACTTTCGGTAATTACTACCTCCCGCTCGTACAATAATTTCCTACTCTACTATAAAAATGTGAGCAGAACTACCTGCATAGCTAGATACGGAGTTAGCCTCTAATCGTTGATTTTCAGTCCGTGGTGGTATCATTTTTCGTGCACAACATTTTGAGTTTCAGCGATCACGCGCAGAAAAATTCCATTTTTCGGACTGGTTGCCACCATACACTGTCCGTCATCCGCTCGTTAGGTGGTCCGTACCAACTCGTGCTTCCCCGCCGAGAGCGTCCGAGGTTGGCCTTTGAAATATGTACTGCCAACCTCGGACGCTCCAGCCGGAACGCGGGCTCAAATTAGGAGGAGCTGCGCGCGTGTTTATCTGGGCGGGCCAGTTTGCTGCCTGCCTCCATCCATCCTGTCGTCTTCGATCGACTTGTTCGCCGTCGTCAAAGACCACAAGAAAGCGGTTGCAACCATAATTCTCTCGAACTTTGCCGTATTGTAGGCATCGAGTATACGTCATGTCTGTCTGGGTTCAGCTATATTACGAGGGAAAGGAAAAACCGGCGGGCCATCCCATTAACATTAATCCAGCACCTAAAGATGTTGCTGACTTGACGAAGGAAGTAAAGGCAGAGCTACCACATTCCCTCAGCCATTGTGATGCGGCAAATCTTTCCGTGTACCCCCCCGACACCGATGTGACGATTGAAGGCTACGAAGACAAGTTTATTAAGCCATGGGAGGAAGTTCCTAGCACAGACCCGTTGCCCGGCGAAAGAACACCACGTCCCGTGATTGCCATGGCACCCGCGAAGGCAGATGCGGCGATTGCAGATGCGGCAGACCAGCGATTTCAAAAAGTATCAGGGACGATATCTCGACCCATAAGCCACGGCGGTGCCCGTTTCCAGCTATTCAAATTGGCTTGTCCTGGTGGATTGTATCCACCAGAATTGGATGCAGAAACTGCGTTCGAAACTGTGGCGAGTTCCCAAGAGGATCGTTCAATCCTCAGGTTTTCGGTGGTTTTCACGACAATTGATAGGGCTACCAAATTTGTTAGTGACGTCGAAATGTATTTACTACATAACAAGATGGATCTAGAACTTTTGGATGATCAGGGGAGCAAGACTGACCATCCAAAGGTCACGGAAATCGCTCCCTTTGCAAGAACGTTTCAAAACTCAGTCTTGCTTAGTCACTACAAACCACGAACAGGGGAGGCAGATCCGATGTCGCCCCCTATTGACATGGTGGTTGAAACTAGATCATTCGAAGGTTCGGTTGACGTGACTCTTCTATCAACCACCGACACCACGTTTCGATTCCAACGGATAGAAACCGACTCCTCCTTTGCACTTGCTGCGCCGGAGTCTGCGCATATTTTCCCAAGCGCCCAATGCACTGGAAAATATAAATGGCTTGATGCACCCGAATATAACCGCCTTGCTTTGAGCAGGGACGTCCATGTAAACTTTGATGGAACTGGACGGGGAAGAGGTAAGCGTCGAAAAACAGTGCAGACGTTTGCCATCAAGCCAGTACGACCTGAGGGCGGGTTTACGATTAGTATCATTGATGGTTGTCCCTGCTTCAGAATTCCATTGGAGTTGGAATTTAACAATAATGGAATTGCCGCGGGACTTTTGCCCAAGCTAGGAAACAACGCGATACTGAACAAGAACCAAGGTGCTCGCTGGACGATAACTGGAGCTGACGTTCACGTATTCTACCCTCAAGATCATCGTGTGACTCTTATTACAGAAGTAAAAGACAACGGCGACTTGGATCTTGTAACTGCCATTCCTGGTGTGGAAAACCTCAACGAATGCTGGTCAAATTCTCAGGACGACTTGTACTCACTGGCAGCCGCTGAGATATTGGAGAAATGTCTCCTATGGAACTATAGAAATGCTTTGGAAAAATGGAGGTTGATATGACAAAAGCATTTTTGTCGTCGTCGTTGTCAAAATGCACGCGAGTTTTGATACTGAAAACTTCATTCTTGTGCGCAAGTCTTCGCTTTTTTTCAAGACAGCCAAAAGGACACAAATATACACTCCTTTGCTTTGGTTTATTCCTTTGAAGATTATGGCTACCCTCCGATGGATCGGAGGAATCGCCAGTTTAGAGGCTTCCTATCGCTATATGGGCGATTTGTACATGAGCGATGACACGGACTGTGATCCACCTGTTCGCCAATCTCAACATAGCTGAATCATGCGTGATTCGCACTGCAGAAATCATTCGCATGGATGTTGAAAAAAAAGAGAGACAGAACCGTGTAAAGAGACAGCGAGAGACAAAAAAACGACAACGATAGACAGGTTGGCGCTTGTTGCTGTTGGAACGAGTAGAAGAACGAGCGGCCCATGCGAATGGTGGTCCCTACTAGACTTATCGTCGTCGATCGTACAAAAAATAATACTCTTGCTTCCACAACGACACAACCACCACGGGTGAGGAGATTTCTCGGGATTTGGATCGTTCATCCATTGCTGCTGCTGCTGCTGCTTCCTTTACTGTCTGCATCCTTGGTCGGGTCTTGGTCGATCCAACGAAACCACAACAACCACAACTACAACAACAAGTACCATTCCTTGGCGAGGCATTGTACCAAAAGCATGGCGCAAGAGGAACCAAACCAAACCTTCGAGACATCTTCCTCCTCCCCTAAGGAAGCGTCGTCGTCCTTGTCCTTGCGTCACGTTTTGGGTGTGACAACTCCAGTGTCGACTCCTCGTCGTACTACTACCAAAGGGCCTCGCATTTTGGGTCATCGAGGCGCCTTGCATTACGCCTTGGAAAATACCATTCCCTCCTTTCTCGCCTGTGTCACACAGTGTCATGGTGTCGAACTGGACGTGTACGTGATTCGCGATGGATCCGTGGTGGTCTTTCATGGCAATGACAGTCCCGGTCTGCCCTTGGGATCCCTCTACGGACAAGTCTTGTGGGACCACGACGACCATGAGAAAAACGACGCCAAAACTCGAACCATTCAAGACTTGGACTGGTCCCAAGTCCAAGCCTTGCGATTGGATCCCACCTATCCCGAATTTGCCCACTTGGCCCCGGAAGAGGTGGCCCGGGCCCGCATTCCCCTCCTCCAGGATGTACTGGTGGCCTTGCAACCCTACCCGAACTTGACCATTACCATTGAACTCAAGGGACCGCGGACGGTCCAACCCGTCTTGGACGTGGTGGAATCCTTTGACCAAGACAACCACAACAACAAAATGACGACGCGGTGTACGTACAGTAGTTTTGATCATGCCCAATTGCAGGAATTGCGAACCTTGCGACCCGATTCGGTCCGGTATCCGACGGGTGCCTTGTTTGGGTCGCCTCTGCCAAAGGACTTGGTGGCGGCCGCTCGGGCGTGTGGAGCCACGCAAGTTCATGTCCCCTACCATGAATGTACGCGACACCGTGTCGCCGCCATGGCCGCCGCCAATTTGACCAGCATGGCCTGGTTCCGGGGACCCGTCGGCATGGTCCAAGACTTGCCCCAAAAGTATAACGATGTGGGATCCGAGGAGGGCCCCGCCTGTTATCAAGCCCTGTTGGACACGGGCGTCGATCAAGTGTGTTGCAACAAACCCGACCTGGCCATGGCCCTCCTTCAACGACTGGAAGAACAAGAACAACAAGAACAAGCACTCGCCGAACCAGAAACGGAGGAATGATTGGCGGCGAGTATTCCCACAACGACGCGTTCAAGTTCGTTAGTACGACAGGAATTTCTCTCGTGTAGAATAGGTTGCGGTGGATGGTAGTTGGGGGCGACCCGAGGACGTGCCACACCAACCAACCATGGACCACGATCAGAGAAATGGGATGAGACACGGGTGTGTTGTGATCCAGTACCCACCAAACATGTACGAAAGCACCATAATAATATGCCTTGGCTAAGATGTGACACTGCAAGACTCTCTGCATGGACGGAAATGCTCCAGCACGACGAGGGGAGGGAAAACTCACGGTCCTCGAAAAACAAGAGAAAGTGGCGGTCCTATATACTACTCGGGAAATACAAAGTTGTTGTGTACCATTTTGACTTCCAACAAGACTGATGAAAGAAGGCTTTCCAGAAGAACGGTGAAGCGACCACAGTTTGTGGGACAATGGAAACAAATCTACTGATGTTGTTGTTGTTGTTGTTGTGACGGGGTGGACTTGAAATTGCTCCAGGACGGAAGGTGACACGTACTAAGGTTACACAGTGGTGGTTCGACGGCAGCCGCAACATCCAGTGAGTTTTGTGGTGGTGTGATGATTGTCGCAAGGGGAATGCATTCATGGATTCGTGTGCGTGTTTGTGTGCCTGGGTTCTCGAACCGTAGACTCTCATGGTCTACTACCTTGAGAAGCACAGGCACTAGTTTGCCTTCCGTGGTGGTGTAACGTCACAACACAGTAACCTTGAATTTCACGTCGCTCGTCTCCAACAAATCGAAACCAAGTTGGATGGACGACCCACTGACAACAACTCCTAGCACTGAGGATCATGTTCTGGAACTGTCAAAACACAAGCCACTGATGGGACGAGAAAACCCCGGGAGAAGAAGGCACCGGGAGCACATCCAGTACCATCCCAAGTACACACGCCTACTCTAGCATCCCAAGGATTGGATTGGGATGCCAATGCATTTTGGAACTGTGGTACCTGTGTGCGACTCTGTCTAGAAGTGTGCAATAGGAGTAGTTCATTATTATTTTATTTGCCAGAGGATAGAACACGACATACCAAAACAGTTGGCATTATTTTCTCTCTTTGCAAGGATCTGGTGGACACGTGGACGAGCATGCAAACTGGAATATATTCCTTCCACCATCTGTAGTCTGCAATTTCGCTATATCCATTCTTTATTCCGTTGTAGTAACATGAAACAGCAAGTTCATGTCAGGGTCCCTCAAACATTGATGACACCATCGATAATACGGAACCTTTTGTACCAAGTATTGCGTAACCTTATTGGCAATCTCAGTGTTGTTTTCATGATACAAACATTCTCTTTCCTTGTGACGCTTTTTATTGGTACCTCGATGCATATAAGTTGCCGGAATGCGCTTGTGTTGGAGACGCTCATCCATGTAAGCCATATATGGCTCCACTGGAATCGGATTGAAGCACTTGACCGAATGGTTCTTGAAGTGTGGTCGGTGTTTCCGTACCATCTTGGGATGAAACCGGTCGGGTTTGACAAAACAGGATTGAATTTCCTTTCTGACATTGTCGGCTTGACAGTCAAATGATCTGTTTTTGAAGTTGCACTGGGACAGGAGGTGGTCGAGTGGATCGCGACAGGGAACGTGAAGTTCAAAATTCCAAATGCCATCCATTCGATTCCAAACAGTCCAATTTGCTTCCAGGCTAATGTAATCACAATTTTCATGACTGCTTGCGGCACTCGTCCTCGATTCATCTTTGTGTATGATTTTCGAATGACATCATTGCCTCCTGCTTGTACGGAAATTGTTTTGACATTCCGTCTTTGCATTTCCTGTTCGACTCGTTTGTTGAACTGGTAAGCATCGTAGCTATATCCCTTGTGCCCGCACACGCTTCGTATTTGGCCGCCAACATACCGTTGATTGTCGAACCTCCCGTTTTGGCATAGTGCAAATGACCATGCACTGTAAAAGGAACTGGCGCCGGAGGAAAAGACTGGATCGATGACACATCATGTGCGGGATCATCTGTCTGTAGCGATGACCCGACAAAAGGTTGGAGATCCATGGACGACAGGATCGAGGTCGAGACATGGAGACATGCAGCGGCTGCCACAACAGCAAAGAACACCTGTTTTCGGGGGCGACCCATCACTCTGCTGTATCTCGCTGTTGGACCCACACAGACAATCAACAACGGTAAAGTGCTCAAGAAGTAGTCTCTTATACCTTCCAGTTTTTCTAAAAGACCTAAGATTACCACACTACGGTACGAACATGAACGACACTACGAACGAACATGAACCCCCTTGTCTTCAGTTTTTTTTGTGTTGAGTGATGAATTAATGACTCTCGCTCCATCCGTGATCCCCCAGTCCCGTAACGAGAGTACCAAGGATGCTACTGTGACGGTGTCACGATTCCATTTCGTCATCTGAATTGACGAAAAACGCGTCATGTCACTTCTACCCGTTAGTTCCATTGTTCCCTTTTACTCCTGTACTCATAATAAGCCTAGCTAGAGGAGTACCTTGTGTATCTCATTTCGTCAATGGTGACGTTATTTCGTCCAGTTCGTCATTCTTCCAACGCGTCACGTCAGGCCGAGGGTCGGTGACGCGTCGCACGCCCTTGGGGTGGGGTTGGGGAAGATACAATCCCCCTTGTCTCGCAACGATATAGCGGTGGCCACCACCGGCGTCGCCATGTTCACGCAGTAGAAAAGAGGAACTCGGGACCCTCCAACACAAACGCATCAACAGTCTGTGCAGTTTCGCCAACCGTGCAACCACGAGTCGTTCTTCGGCTTGGTGGAGCGCAAAATGCGTCGCCGCCGCCGCCTGGAGGAGGAGGCTGTTTTCTCATGGAACGTTCCTCCGAACCTTACGATTGTTTTGGTCGGCTGAGGACGAATCTACACAAGAATGGCAAAAGTGACGACGGAACCTGGTCCTCCTGAGCCCGATTTTCTCCCTTAATGACAACATTCCGTGTTCCACGAGAGTAGCCTGCCAAGAACGATCGATTTGGAATTTACTCTTGCCCAAATTGCCTCTCGGTTCAAACCCTTGTAGTAGCAGTCACAACGATTCTGTCCAGTGTGGAGCCACAGCCAGCTGCTCCTCCAGAAGAACAACAGTTGGAAGAACAAGATACACTCGATGATATCACAAATGAACACGAATGGATGGATCCTCATTCCTCCTCAAGATCTATCGATTATCGTATTTGCGGGGCTCGCACTCTTGCCACAAACCCAGCCACGGCAACAGCTACCATTCCAAGATTCTCCCCACAAGATCCACGGTCGAATCCAACACACACGGCCTCTCTCTGTCAATCACAAGAATATTATACCAACCCAATCCAATCTGGCATCTCGTCCTGGACTCGATTGGGATGGACGACCAAGAGGAAATTGAGTGACTACTACGCCAGTCGGCAGAGATTCCAGCAACCTGGCTGAGGAGTCTACCGACAGCGAGAGATTGATCCATGTTGGTCCTTTAGGGGGACCGTGTTGGTTTGGTGGTGCTGCTGTGATGGAACGCCAAGTGTCTGCCACCTCTGCCTCTGGAGGAGGAGGCTGTTTCTATTCTAGGTATATAGTCCTGATATATGGTGTGCCAATTCTTGTGGTCGGCCGAACGAACAAACCAAGAATCCTCTCGGTTCATCATCACGAGTGGCACAACCCGTGTGACGGAACGTGTTCCACAGCCCCATGGTCTCTCTCTCTCTCTCTCTGTATCATGAGGGTCGTGACATGGAGACATGTAGCGGCTGCCACCACCCCAAAGACCACCCGTTTTCGGGGGACACCTTGCATCCCTCCTGCTGTATCTCGCTCTTGGACCCACACGGAGAATCAACACAACTCAAGAAGTAGTAGGGTAGTCTTGGTGTGTGAGAATTGATCCACCGAGAGGCGACAGACGAGATGCTTTGTGACTATGTTTGTGCGCGCCGGGGGAACTTCCCCAGACGCATTGTCGTAGCTCTCAACCGCGACCAATCACGTTCCAAACACAGCGACACACAGGCCTTTACCAACAGCTGCGTACCGAGGAACTTCAACAGTTGTAGCTCAGAAACTGACGTGGGTAAATGTGACGTATCCGCGACACAACGCCAGTGCCAGTTGGACCACGTTCGGCATTCGGCCTTCGGCGGGGCACAGCGGTCCCGAATCCGAAATGTATACATCCCAGCGATATTGTTTGTACCATTGGATGCGTAGGGAGTCGGTCAGGGATTTTAGTAGAAAGAAGGAACAAAAGATATTCTTTTAAATTTGCTAGGGAGTATAGGTTGGTGATGTTCGACGGCGGCTGCTGTCACCGCTCCCCCTCTTTTCTCTTCTTTTTTTGCACAGCACAACAGCAAATGGAAGAAGGGAAAAAAGAGAGAGACAAAAAGAACAAGTCCTCTTCCTCCTCCATTCTCTACCTAGATCTTCCTCATCATCAATCGTAAAGCAACTTCGTGACAAACTTGTTGGAGATTGATCACAACACAAACCATACGGATCCTTTCGCAGCGGTGCTGGTGAAGACCGAGTTCTCATTACACATTCTTCTTTGTGGTTGGAAAAAGTATCCTTCCAAGAATTGGTTGGTTGGTTGGTACGGTTGACCTCATTTTCTCTGGTTCTCGTCTCGACGAACGCGAAAGAAGAGTGAATCACACCACCACAACCCGCAACGCCCAGACTGGTGCAATTCTTCCAAATCTCATCTCCTTGATCGTCCTTCCTGTACACAAAGAAAAGGAAGAAGAATCACTCTTCCAAACTCATTGCTACTACTAAAGTCTTGGTTGGTTGGCATCCTTCTCATCATCATCATCATGGCATGGACCACCAATGGCGTCGCGGCAAAAGCAGAATCCAACAGCCATAACAACAACAACAACAACGTAAACAAGGAAGAGGATGAGAAGCTATCCTCTCCAACAACACCCCATATTCGCCACAGCCCTTTGGCGGCAGCAAGTCACTCACGTCGACGTGCCGCACAATCGCGACCGGAAATCTCCTTGCCCTTGTTGCAAACCGATGACACGGACAAGGCATCTACAACAACAACAACGACACCCAAATTGCACTATCCTCATCCCAATCCCTATCAAGGATGTCAAGAAATCTTTGTCGGTGCTGGATGGGGTGGTGTTTATAGTTTTTATCGGCGCGTCATGGATGGCGTGGCCCGCAATCAAAGTGCCTCCCAGTATTGTTTGATGGAACAATCCAGTCGGATTGGTGGCCGCACCTATTCCGTCCCCGTCTCGCATCGTCATACCAACGGCACGGACTTTGTCGTGGATGTCGGTGCCTATCGATTTACGCCAGATATGCAACTCATGGGAGATTTAATGATGCATCATTTGCAATTGCCAACCGTCTGTTACGATCCGACCTGTCCGCCGCCCGATCATTCGGAATTTCCCGAACAATCCTATTGGAATTATACGGCACCCTTTCGACGCATGGTCGATCCGACGACCGGCTTGCCGACCGGCTTTGATACGGCCTTGCAACACATGGTGCAAGCCTGTCAAGACCATGGTGCTCGCGTCTTTTTGCAAACCAAATTGGTTCAACTGCACATTCCTCAAATGAAGAAACCAGACGACCACCCCAACGTGGAGGACGACGACGACGACAAGGATCGGTTTCAAATTGTGTTTGAAAATACGGCCACGGGGGTGCGATCTCCCGTGATTTATCACCCGTCGAGCCGTACTCACCACAATACCCCCAATGCAACGTCCGTCAATGCGACAAAAACTCCTACCGACTCGCGACTGGAGGACCGTCCGACGACGGTCAAGGTGTTGGTCTTGAATTTGCCACGCCATCACTTGTTGCAAGTCGAAGGGTTGCGGGAAGCCTTGGAACCACCCGTGGTACAAACCTTGGAATGCATGGTGTGGGATACACCCGTTGATTTGTTTGGCCAACAGGCCGTGCAACGATTGCAAGATCAACAGCAATATCGTACCACCTTTGGCAAGGCCTACTTGTATTACGACCAAGCCTGGTGGCATACCCTCTTGAACAAGACACATGGAACCTGGCCGCCGTCGTCCGTGCCAGACAAGCAATATGGAATGAATGAAACGTCCATTAGCACCACGACCACCAATGCATCAACGTCGACCACCACCACCGTGCCAGATGGTACATTTGACGAGGCTCTGGGGAGTCCGCCCGTCGAAACGCCGCAAGGTGTTTTGCTCAAGGTACGATGGCACGATGGACCGGTCCAATGTCAAACCACGACCATTGCCCATCCAAAGGACAATGTCCAAGAAGAAGAGGGAGAATATGAAGTGAGTGATATTACCGGAGACGATTCGTCTTCCTGGACCACGGCGGCCGATTCGTCCTTGACGACGACGACGACAACAAGAACATGTCGTGGCTTTTTGGAAGTGTATTATTCCGTGAGCAATGAAACCTTTTATTCTTCTCTACCAGCAGCAACCGATTTGCAAGATGAAACCAGTTTGCCGCAACTCGAAGATCCCTTGGGTATGGTTTGGGTCCAAGACAGTCCCCATGCCCGAGTGGAATTGGGATTGGTCCATGCGGCTCTCATGGAATCCCTGGCACCCCTTTGGAATGCCACAAGTGAATTGCAACAAGCTCGGTCCTTGGTAGAACCTCCCACGGGTATGGTGGTGGGCATTTGGCAACGTCCCAATCCTCGATACGACCAGCATCCACTCGGTGTTGGATGGACGGATCCCACCAAGGTCTTGTATGAACCTTCCATGTCCGGTCCACCCGATCAAGCCTGTGGCGGTGTCGCTGGATTGACGGAAGAAACCTATCGACATACCGTCTTGCAACCCTTTCATGTCCAACCATTGTCGGCCGTCATGGAACCCGACGACGACGACAGCACCACGACGACGAACCGTCGTCGTCGCAATCTCATGACCATGACGAAAACCAACACTCAAGTATCCGAAACACCGCGCATTTTTGTCGTCAACAATGACTTTGTTTGTACCAATGTTCGTCATTCCATGGGGGATTGGGCCGAAGAATCCTTGATGCAAGCCGAACGTGCCATGTACTTGTTGGGGACACCGAAACCAGCCTGGTTGAAAAGTGCCGACTATTATCAACGTCATGTCGTCCATCCCGCACAATTCTTGACCCGGAAAACACCCGTACCGGGCATGACGATTGCCTCCGTGGCAGCCTTGGGATCCATCGTCGCCTTGTCTCTGGGTTTGTTTGTCTATGAAGTATGGAGACGACGACCGGGAAATAATAAAAAGTATAGCCGTGCCGCGGCACAGGATGCAGATCAATTGTTGCACTGGAATGCCGATGCCATTCCGGAGGAACAACAACAAGAAAAAACAGAAAAGGAACAAGAAGCCAAATCACAAAAGATCAAGCCACAAGGTCGTTCCATTGTCTCCTTCTTTGGTGATGTTGATGGCATGGATCTGACACGGGATGATAGTAGTTCCAAAAAGTCAAGGAATAACCTCTTGGTGGAGGGAGGAGCTGAACCAGAAAAGGGCGACACGGCAGAAGAAGAGGAAGAGGACGGTGAGGGACCCAGTGAGGAAGAACTCGATGCGGTGCGGAAGGATGCCTTGAATTTATGGCGATGGCAGAATCTGGCCATTCCAGTCAGTTATTGGGTGGGAGGCACATCGGCCGGAATGTTTCGGACTTTTCTCAATGTCTATCCATTGGATATTGGTGCCAATGAAGCACAACAGACCACCTGTGCCACGTTGGCAGCGCTTCCGGCCGCCTTTAAAATCTTGTACGGGTTCACTTCCGACACCAATCCCATTATGGGATATCGTCGTAAACCTTACCTCTTTTTGGGTTGGTTCTTGGCCTCCATGACAATGTTGTCTCTGTTGGCCACAAGTGACTTGACCTTGGTACGAGAACGACGAGTCGTAACAGACGAAGCAGACGGAGGGTTAGGAGAAGGCGAACTGATGGAAGGACAAGAACATGAGCAAGACATGCGTGACATTGTCATTGTTCCGGACAATGCTCCGAGTTTGTTGCAATTGAGTACATGCTTCTTCCTTTTTGGATTTGGCATGTGGTTTGCCAATGCCATGACCGATGCACTGGTTGCCGAAAAAGCCAAGTATGAACCAGAAGCTGTACGAGGGACCTTGCAATCGACTTGTTACCTCATGCGTTTCTTTGGACTCATGGTTTCGGCTCCCATTTCGACCTTTTTGTATTCTCGGGTCGGCCCGCAAATCATTGTTCAATGCTTGGTATGGGTACCGTGTTTGGTGTTGCCGCTCTTGTACATCTTGGCGGAACCGCGGGTGACTGTAAAACCCGTCAAGGAGCAATGTGACGAGATTTGGCGCACTGTATGTTCTCGGTCGGTATGGGAACCCATGGCCTTTATGTACTTGTTCAATCTGTTGCAAATGAGCAATGCGGCCTGGCGTCAATTCCTGGTGACGGTATTGCATTTCACACCTGCCAATCTCAACACACTTCTGGTGGTATCCTATGTACTGGTGTATTTGGGGACCATGCTGTACAAGTATTGCTTGCTTCATACCAGTTGGCGATTGATTTATCAAGGATGTTTAGTGTTAAATCTTATCTTGTCGTCCATGCAGTTGCTCTTGATTCGCGGACATACCTTTGGTATTTCACCCTTTCTCTTTGCCTTGGGAGATGACGCTTTTGCCGAGTTTTTGAATGGGATTCAGTTCCTTCCTGCCGTGATCATGATGGTCTCGCTGTGTCCAACGGGATCTGAAGGTACGAGAGAAGACCTACTAATTTCGTGCGATCTTTGGCTCCCATGTTGATTCACGTCTCACGGTTCTTATGACTTGTCTTCACGAACTTTTGCAATGCTTTTGTTTTAGGCGTGAGCTACGCAACTTTCACGACAGGTAAATCTTCCCGATCACTTGTGATACTGACTGTTGGATGAAGCCCACACTCACTTTTTGATCTGTTTTCTTCCTTGTATGTACCAGTCATGAATTCATCATGGATGATATCCAACTCCATCAGTTCTCTATTGTTGGGTATTTGGGACGTGAGCAAGGAAACTATGGAACAAGGGAAACTGAATGGAATGGTATGTTGTTTGATTTCGTTTCTTGCCACGCTTGGTGTGGTGTCGTCCAACTATGGGAGGCCATTTCTCTAACGCTTCGGTCGTCTTTTGTCTGCTTTGCTTTGTTAATGTGTTTTCAGTTTAAACTGTCACTGTTGACGTCATTGGTCCAGTTTTCTCCCTTGTGCTTTATGCATTGGTTACCTCATGGTCGGAAAGAATTGGAAGAACTGGCGTCACGGCCCTATTCTGGCAGTGCCTTGGGTGGAAGAATATTTTTGACAGTCCTTTTTGGTTCCATGACCATTACGTTACTGGTATCGATATTGAACATTACACGTCCTGGATGGGCGGGGGGATCCTAACAAACAAGCTCCATGTCTACGCACACGCGCGCGCTATGTGAAACACTGGTGGCTAATGCATGCATGCCAAATGCCAACGGATACACCCAACGCATGAAGGAGGAGCACAACAAGGAAACGCAATCGACAGACTGACCAACAAACGAACATACAACAACACGAAACGAAAACAATTTACTATACATGTATACAAACAGCAAATACCAAAACAAACAGAACACTACTAAGGACATAACACTCTAGAGATTGAACAGAAACTGCAGTCTCAGCGATAGCCATGTAGGAAGCCCTTCTCTCAAGCAACTAGTGGGGATACCACACCATTCAAAGGAATACCTACTCTTGTGCCAGCCGAACTACCGATACAATGGTTGCTCGTGGCGCAACGCATTGTCAAGAACGAAATCAAGTTGACTTCAAGTTTCACAGTAATAACATCGGAAAGTAGTTCAAGCTCCGAGCCGATCGGCAAATGGGAGGTTGTAGTCATGACAGGAAAATCTGGAGGAGAGTATTCCTCGACACATGCGAGACATGCATGATCATGCGTCACTCGGGAAACCCGAATGGCGAGTAGGTAGCATAAAATCTTCTCGTTCGAGCGCATACTGTCCTTGTGGCATGGCTCATTTCGCCTTACAACCACTTTGGACAAATCCATTTCTAGCCCTGGGAACGCAAAGACACTGAACCAGGTATTTGAATCGAACAATGTAGTGCAAGGCTCACAACGCATATATCTATAATGGGATCATTGTCGCTGTTTGCGTCATGAATTATAGAATGGTGTGGTTGTCCTTAACTTAATCCACACCAGATCTCCATTGGACTACTATATGAAACACACTCCGTTATTTGGCTTGTTCCTTGTTTTTCTGGAGGCGTCGTCCCAACCATCCCAACAGATTCAAGACTCGGAATTGCCACGAGCGTTTGTAGGGTCGGCATTCGGGAATGGGCAAGGGTTTGCCCACACCGTACATAAAGGCAAAGGCGCCACCCAATCCGCCCGTATTGCCTTGTCGTCGATCGGCTGTATAAAAGCCATATTCCACCACCTTTCCTTCCTCATTCAAATCCATGTGATGCACTTGCGGGGGACAGATAATTTCCTTGCCCGTGGGTTTGGCACCCAGAAAGGCGGCCTTGCTGTGTGTGGCCTGGACGCGATTAAAGAACCAGACACGGTTGGGTTGCAAGGGATCGACGGAAAAGCCATAAAAGTTGGGCGTCAATTCAAAACAATCCTCCAAACGAAACGACGCCAAGGCTTGAATGTATTCGTCGCGTCCAATTGGCCCCACGACGGCGGCACAAAATTCAAAATTCTCGGCCAAACATTCCCCGTCGTCTTGCGTTCCCAATCGAATGGGAGGGGCCAAGATTTCCTTGGCACGTTCTACCAGCTGTTCCGGTGGAATGGCAAAGGTATTGGTTTCCGGTGACAACAAGGAGGTTTCATTCAAAAATTCTTTTCGACTGCTGGCCACGGATGGAGAGGACACCGCCTCAGCCGACAATTCCACACCAGGAGTGTGGACAGGCTGCTGGACACCCGCAGTGGATGGCCGAAAGCAAGTCGCCGACTGGACCGAACAGCCCGCAATCACGAACAACAAAACCTTGGATGACAGCATGTTGTTCCGCTATTGGTTGTCTTGTATTGGTGTCTTACGTTTGAATGAAGGTAACCACAGAGATGAGCACAATGACAATGACAATGATGACACAGTCGGGGCGAACAAAAGATCCGACGACATGCTGTGTCGATGATGTCAGAGTCCGGACTTTTAAAAAATTCAAAATCTACGCCGACATAGAGAGTAGCTAGTCTAGATAGAGGTATTGTGTAGTTTGCGTTCACTCCCATATCGAGTTTCTTGGTTCTTCGTCCGATGTGCGAAACGCCAATGATACGGTGACAAATAATAGATTGTGATCCTAGCATACAAATGGAATCTCCTTTCTTTATCTTATCTTAAACGATTCTGCTCTGTCATCATAACGTGTATCTTTTTCATTCTTCATGTAAATGCTAGTCCATGTTTTTGTAAGTGTGTGTGTGTGTGTTTTCATGTTTCAAATCTTGCGCGCGCGGTAGCTGCGATGGTGTTGTTTCCTGTGTTGGTTGTATACTGTACAGAATGGATCGGATCTGCGGCGGTCCGTGGCCATGCCTGGCACTTGTGTGTGTGTCGCGTCGGTTGTCTCCCCTCACGAGTGCTGCGGTTGCTCATGATTCACCCGCCCATCCCGGTCGAGCAATGTTCATGACGGAAACAAACACGGTCAAGGTCATGGAACCAAAGAGAACAGACAAAAAGACTCCTCCACCAATGGCACTGCCCGAAAAGGGTCGCAATGACAGCTCTTCCAATTCTTTGCGTCCATGAGGTAACCAATGCAAGAACAAGAGGGGAGAAAACTGAATGGCGGTCGTCAAGAGCGACAAATTGAACATTCCATCCAATTCGCCTCGTGATAGCGTCTCCTTGCTCACATCCCAAATGGCCAGCAACAAGGAACTGATAGCGTTGGATATCTGATGCGACGAATGCATGACGGTTGTAAACATGGCATAGCTGACACCCTCTGACCCAGTGGGACAGAGAGATACCATCATGACCACGGCCGGTAGGAATTGAATACCATTGAGAAATTCGGCAAAGGCGTCGTCGCCCAAGGCAAAGAGGAAAGGAGATATACCAAACGTGTGGCCTCGAATAAGGAGGAGTTGCAATGACGAGAATATAAGATTCAAGACCAGACAACACTGATAGATCAATCTCCAACTGGTATGTAGCAAGCAATACTTGTACAAGGTAGTGCCCAAGTAGACCAAGACATAGGATACCACCAACAGAGTATTGAGGTTGGCGGGAGAAAATCCCAGGACAGTGACCAGGAATTGACGCCAGGCCGCATTGCTGACTTGTAAGACATTGAACAAGTACAAAAAGGCCATGGGTTCCCACACGGACCGTGAACACACGGTTCTCCAAATTTCCATACATTGTTCCTTGACTGGTCGGACCGCTACTTGAACCTCGGCCAACCACCAAGTGAGTGGTAGTACAAAGCATGGAATAACGGCAATGCATTGGACAATCACTTGAGGTCCCACCTTGGAATACAAAAAGGTCGAAACCGGAGCCGCCACCATGAGTCCAAAGAATCGCATGAGGTAACACGTCGATTGCAAGGATCCTCGTACAGCTTCGGGTTCAAACTTGGCCTTTTCGGCAACCAAGGCATCGGCCATGGCATTGGCAAACCACATACCAAAGCCGTACAAAAAGAAACAGCAACACAACCGAAAGAGGCTTGGTGCATTCTCCGGCACAATAACTACCTGATGAGTCTCTTCATGTTCCACACCATTTTCATCAATTTCAAGAATCGTTTGTTCTTCTCGTTGTAGGCTCAAGTCCGATGTCATGAGCAGCCACCACATGCCGGCCGACGCAGTCAACCAACCCAAAAACAAGTACGGTTTGCGACGATATCCAAACAGGGGGTTTGTATCGGACGTGAAACCGTACAAAATCTTAAAGGTAGCCGGCAAGGCTGCCAGGGTCATGAACGTCGTCTGCTGGGCTTCATTGGCCCCAATGTCGAGGGGATACACATTCATGAAGGTACGAAACATACCACCCGTCGTACCACAGACACAGTAACTGACTGGAATGGCAATATTGTGCAATTGAAACAAATTCAATCGATGCGAATGATCTTCCGTGCTGCTGCCACTGTCGACATCTTCTTCGGTGCCACCATCTTTGGATCCGGCATTGAATTCCGTATTCAAATCCGTTTCATCCACTTCACCAAAATAGGAAATGGCTGTTCCATGCCCTGATGTCAAGCCCTTTTTGTGAGCCGCCGAAGACATAACAATCACCTTGTCAGCGTCATCATCATCGTCGTCATCCGTGTTTTTGACGGCGTCATCCTTGCCGGGTAGTTTCTTGGGAACATCCACCACACGAGGTTCTCGTCGACGTGTTACTTCCATGACAAAGGCCATGAGCGAAACAATGACACTTAACACCAAGAGCAAGGTGACTATATCGGACATGCCCTCGGAGGAGGGTGTTGTGGACACAATGGTTGTACCATGGGAGTGATGTCGGGGACTCAAATTATAATCCGTTTGCAACCAAGCGGGCAAGGACATTCCCATGATATGCATGGCTCGTTCGGCTTGAATCAAGGATTCTTCGGCCCAATCACCATAATACTCTTGTGCTTGAGTACTGACAAAGTCATTGTTAATCAAGAACAAAAACTGTCCATCCACGTCGCCATTGCTTAACCCAAAGGGTTGCAAGGCTGTCCGTTGATAGGATTCCGGTGTCAATCCAGGTACTCCACAGGCTTGATCCAAGGTTCCCGATAGACTGGGATCGTAAATTACCTTGGTAGGATTCGTCCATCCCTTGTTATTGTTTTTGTAGTCGTCGTCATGGTCGGCGGGTCGTTGCCAAATGCCCACCACCAAGCCCACCGGTGGTTCTACTTCGTGTGACCACTCCGTGGTCCCAACAAGAGGTGCCAGCGATTCCATTAATGCCTCATGAATCCATCCCAATTCTTGTTTGGCATGAGGACTGTCTTGTACCCATACCATGCCGAGGGGGTCCACTTTATCCTTCTTCTTCTTGTTGTCGTCGTCGTCCGTTTCCCATAAAGTGGCGGCCGGAAGAGAGGAATAAAAGGTTTCATTGCTCGAGGGGGAGGAAAATATTTCCAAAAATCCATGACAGTGTTGGCCATTGTCATCACCCGAACATGCCACCGGTCCATTGTGCCAATTCACCTTGAGCAAGACACCTTGTCGCGTTTGAATGGCACCACCCCACAGAGCTGTTGTGTCCCAATCCGAATTGGTTTGCAGTGGCCATGTAGTGGTTGTGTGGTTGGACGATGACATGAGCGAGGAAAAGGAAGCAGTCTTCCACCAGGCCTGTGGATAATACAAGTAGGCCTTGCCGGCCGTGGCGTGAAATTGTTGTTGGTGTTGATGCCACAATTGTACGGCACGGTCACGTCCCACGACGGCCGAAGGTGGATCGTCCACATGGCATTTCAAAATGTTGGCCGTACGAGGATTCAACAAGGCCTTTTCCACACCTTGGATTTGAAACAAGTCGGAACGAGGGAGATTCAACACCACCACTTGCGCATTCTTCGTCATCTTCAAGTCCTTTTTCTTGGTCGCCAAGCCACTCGGACTAGCACTAATACTACTACTACTACTCGTTACGGTGGTTTGATGCCCCGTCTTGGCATGTTCAAAGACGAGTTCCACCGTCTTTTGCGGGGTGCTTGGTTGCCGAATCACGTGGAGTTGAACCAATTTGGTATGGTCAAACACACGTGCTCCCAAAAGACGACACGTTTCCACCATTTGATCCAAGGCTGTTTCCATGCCCAAGGGTACTCCAGTCGTAGCATCGACAATGCGACGAAAGGGTGTCAGTTGCGTGGAATTGGTCGTTTGCAAAAACCAAGCCAGTCGCTGCCTTCCTTCTTCTTCTTTGGCATATCCCAAAAGAGGATTAAAGTCGGACCAGGTGGGTGTCGCACAATCGGGGTGGACACAGGCGGTGGTCAGTTGCAATTGCTGTGTAATCAAATCATGAGTCAATCGTAAATTGGACGAAAACTGCCCATCTTGTCCCACTTCCACCACAAATTGATCCGAGGAGGTATACCGACGGGGTACGGTTACCGAATAGGTTCGACCTCCCAAACGCTCCCCTTCTACCATCAAACAATACTGCGAGGCACTTTGATTGTGCACCATGCCATCCAATACGCGACGATAAAAACTGTAGACACCTCCCCATCCACCACCGACAAAGATTTCTTGACAACCTTCCATGGACGTTGGTGCAGCGTGCTTCAAGGGCGCAATAGGAGCATCCATCAGCGTATTTGGATATTCCAAAAGCGGAAGTTCTTCCTTTTTCGGTGGTTGCTCATGTTCTTGTTGTTGCGAGGAAAGAACCGAAACGAATTGCTGTTGTTGTGCCGACGAGTCATGTCCATCCACAATTCGCAACGGAGAAGTAGAAGAAGAGTGCATCCCTGGAGAAGAAGAAGAAGAATCTTCCAGCCAGGAAGAAGTTGCTTGCCAATTGTCTTGCGGTTCGGTTCTTCGGTCCATCATGGTTGGATCCATCCTTCCTTCCAAGTAAGAAACCAGAACGACTGGTGGCTATGTCTTGAGAGATTCGAAACAAACAAGAAATCAAAAAGCAAAGAGAAAAGAATCCAACTCTCGACCGATCTTGGTGGTGGTGCAATCGTTGCCGTGTGAGGAATGTTGCTTCCGTTGCAATTAATGTCTAACCAGACGGCAACACGTGGTGTGTACCAAAGGAAGGCAACAAAAAGAGAGCGATGATTGTGCTTGGTTTGGAGGATGATTGGAAGAGAGATGCTGATGGCTTGTCGTCACCTACAACCAACGTGGTCGTTGATATTGGGTGGTTGCCAAACCAAGCGAAAAAACGTGCGAGGAAAAACAAGAAGCGAGGAGGAATCGTAAATAATCGTAATCTATACGGTGTGTCTTCTGTCTTTTTTAGGGCTTTTGCCCGCGGGCTTCGCAAATCCACTCGGTACGGACAGAGAGTGTTCCAAGTTCCGACGGTCTCTACACCACAAGATTCGTGTGGTCGCGCGCTGCGGGGGCAACCTCCTCAAAATTCTCAGAGCTTCCGGGTTCTCCACGCATCGATCCAACTGACGATCGAGGATAGTATGACGTCATTGCAGCTGCAATCCTTATCTACTGTAACGTCGGATTAAAGTAAAAATGTCGCACTTGAAGCGCGAAACGGCTCCTTCGACGGCGTGCTCGCGATCGGTCGCGATCAAGGCCGGCGAACGTCAACGATTGAAGATTACCGTGCACTTTCTGGAGTTCCACCACGTGGTAGTCGATCTCGTGCGTGCGTGTGGACCTCTCCAACTCCAACGGCCCTCTACGCGACTGAACGTGTCAGTCGCGTGAGTCATTCAGGAAGGCAGTGGTGGGTCTCCGAAGCCACTGTATCGCCAACAGTACCTCCTGCGAACGATTGCCGAAAATTCTGTTCGGTGTTCTGATGGGTTTCGGCTTCGGCATTCGCGCGCGAGCCCCGAATAGTCCCATTAAGATCAGTCCTCTGAGTTCGAACGAGCTCGCTCGAAAACTAACGAGCCAAATCCCAAAAGCTCAAACGAACTCCATCGAGCTCTATGGCGTCCACCAAAACAGCCGTAGCGATTGTCTGTCTTGTAGGAGTAGAGTAGTCATAGTACAAGTAGTCCCGTTCCTATCGATTTCTATCGAACTCGCTCGAAGAACTTTCTCTCAATCGTGGGACGTCGATCGAGCTCGATCGAAGAACTACTCATCGAGAATGGTTCAGATCGTGTCACTTCGATCAACGTCCTTTCATGGCAAAGGGCTCCAAGGATTTCGTTCGAGCTCCACGCCGAGTCTCTGCCTCTGCGTGCTGTTTCGAGTAAAGTTCGAAAGAGCTCTGCAAGATGAAAAGCGATCCATAAGCGACCTTCATTTTTGTTTCAACGCAAGACCTCTCATTTTTTTTGTCGACAGGACAGATATTCTCAATTTCGTCTTGTCGGAACATTCGAATCAAACCCCTTTGTTCTGTGGTGGCCTTGTGTTGTCTTCGGTGCCTTTGGAAGCCACTGGACGAAACGAGAAGATTGACACTTCTGAAACTAGAATGTCCGCCTCTCCCAATGCTCTGTCGACAATGAGCAAAGACAAAACATGAACAACAATGAAGACGACAAAGGCATGCAAATCTTTGGAGTACAGTGTCACTGTGGTCGAGTCCGAGGCAAATTTCAATGTCATGTTACTTCCACAGCAAGCAACAATGACGACGAGAACCAAACATTGCCATCCTTGATTGCCTGGGATTGCAATTGTTCCGATTGTGCCCTGCGTCGTAATGTTCACTTGATTGTCCCGGAACGAGATTTTTGGTTGGACATGCCAGCAACGTCGCCGCCACAGCACGACAAGAACCCAAGGACGACGACCAACTCTTCGAGCAACATCCCCTCCTGCATCCCTAGTAGAAACGAACCACCCTCGAACGGCACGCAGATGACGACAATCGTAAAAGATCAACATCCAAATGACGAGAGGATTCAGCAAGCTCGATTGGAGGAGGCTACAACCTTGTATCAATGGGGTACAGGTACGGCTCAACGTCGCTTTTGCAAGGTTTGTGGTATTTTGCCATGGTATCGACCACGATCCAATCCCAATGGCTATGGGATTACCATTCATTGCGTCGATTGGACGCAAAATGGCCAACGATTGACGCCTCCAACCCTTGTCATTCAACCCTTTGATGGTGTCCATTGGCAAGATACCATTGCTGCCATGCAACAAGGTCAGACGGACGTCAATATTACGACCTTGTCCAAATGAAAAAAGTCCAGAGCTCTTTTCCGCAGCGTGAAAACTTCACATCTTGTTTTCTGTACTTTGTGGCAAGAGAACAAGGAAGCCTTGCGGCCTGTATCGATCAACTAAACTGGGATACAGTTCCGAATGACCCATGGACTGGCGCATTACCTGCCGGCTGAACGCAACGTGAGATGCGGGTTCCCTCCATAAGGAAGGAACGAGGCACTTGTTCGGTTACTACGACGACTTTGCAGGGCCGTGCGTGTTCTCCTGAGATGAGAATGAAGAGAAACCCAAAGCCGCCACGTACTTCAGACAATTGAACCTTTGCATTCCAAGATTGCACAAGCAATACGCAGTGGATGGTCATGTCTCTTCGACTTGGTCAACTCTCAACCGCAAGTCGCCGTTCCAAATTCCTTTCCCATTTCCTATTCTCCATGAACAGAAGTAACTATGGCGCTACCACAGCCACAAAAATACCCGGATAGTTTTCTTGTATCTGCGACCGAGTTTCGATCGCCTTACCGATCGCGCTTGAGAAACGTCACTTCATTTATCGGCTTTCAAGGCCTTTTGTTCGGCTCTTGAGAGATATCTTTTGATGCAAGGAAAGAAGGACCTACTCTAGAAGCCAGCAGCAGAGTGAGATTTATGGTGATTCGAAGCACCAATTATCCCCGCTTACCACGCATGTACTGGGGAGAACTGGTGTATGCCACTCCGGGTTGTGGCAAGACCTTTGTGTCGAAAAAATACCGTGATGTCGTCGACGGCGATGACTTGATTGTGGAGGCCATTCGTGAACTTGCTCCCAACTTTTACATTGAGGATTATGACGATCCACGACGCGTCATTTTTCAGTACTTTCGATATATTAATTTCGATGGCCGACTGAGATGGCGAGTGTACAACCGTGCTCTCGAGAAAATGAGAGATGCGGCTGATGAAGAAGACGTGGTGTTGTTTGGTACCATGGATTTAATGCATAAAGCCGATCGAATCTTTTTGCAAACAGACACGGATTACGTCCGTGCTGGATTCGAGAACAAGCGAGATCGAGAAGAATCCAACGCTCAAGATGCGAATGCTCCGATTCATTACATTAATGAATATCTGGATAATTCACTCCAACGGGAATGCAACAACAGGTATTAGACAAACAACATCAAGGCGCTTGTAAACTGAAATGCTTGACAACAAGAAACAGAAGAAAATGAACCAGAACTTTTGATATTACATGTCGAAAGTGTTTGCCGACAGCAGCGAAATGGCGTGTCTAATTGGTCAGCACATTTGATGTGAATATAGGTCAGTATGTGTTCAGTCCCGGCTTTGGGTACCATTATAACATTTTCACTTTGCTACTGTCGACGCATGACCATCTCTCGAAAGCTCCAGCAGCAGCAACAACAACAAGATCCATTCCATGGTATTCTGCGTTCCATTCCTCTCTCGTTGGATTTGGATCTTGCCACAAGGCCGCTTGCTCATCGAGCTGTGATCCGATCCTTCTTTTTGTTCCACAAACACACGAAGCTATCAATCTCTATACCAACTACTCCTACTCCTAGCTAGCCAGAGAAGCGTTGATTCCTTTGTTTGGAATAAAAGTTGCCGACCACTTGCAGTGTCACGCTATTAGTGAGAAAGCAACGAGAAACCTACCAGCAACACATCTAGACGTGAGACGACATCAATGGCTGCACTCTGTCGGGTTATCGAACCTTTAGTGATACAATAGCAATCCTAGTGTTCGAGGCCCCTCTCAGTTTTATCAAATCATCTCAGCTTCGTCTATCATCCATACAATCATACTAAACGCTTCAAAAAACATGCCTTAACCATATATCCATTGAGATCTTCATCGTCAAAGAAACACCTAAGTAAAATCGAAAATAGATGAGCAAGAAAATGCTATAGTAGATAGAAAAAGGGTCGCAGTCGGGGCCCCTACCCCATGTGCTCCAGAATTGCGGGGCGATCCTCGCGGTCGCACCCCGAATACCTAGAGATTCCCAGATAAACCCCACAAAAAGAACGGGGAGCGCACTTTCCCGCTCTTGCTAGATTGGCAAAGTAACCTTACGGATAGAGGAATAGAAGCAAAGCGCAAGAAGAGCAGCAATAATGACGTCGCTAGCTCAACCAGATTCCAACGTCGACAGGAGTTTTCACATAAACAAGCGTCAAAAGGTAGAGAATCAGATCTGTGGGGGTGAAGATGGATCTCGCGACAGCGGCACGACCTGCACTCCTACGATCCAAGATTCGTGGGACGTTGCCTTCGGGCTTCAAGAGGAAGCGAAACAATGGGTTCAGCAAGAAGAGGAGCGGTCGAAAACACCTTATTTGCCACCTGGCCCGAGTTACAAACCTTACGTCTCACAGAATGGCAAGGTACCCCTCAGGCAGTTTCAGGAAGCTTTCTCCGAATGCGGAAATCGCTATGGAGGCAGAGGACGAAAAGCCAAGGCTACTGCAACAGAAAAGAAAACTTCCACAATGGCACCTTCTGTAGTTCTTGTTGCTTCAGGTGTGAGCGAGGATTGGGAACCAAACGAGTGCATGGATCCTGCTCGATTTTTGCTTGTTCCCGGACTTGTTGCCTCCAAGAACGCCAAGAACGGAGCTGCTCTGTTCATCACGTACATGCGTGGACCGGAACACGGAAGTGTTGACGGGGCGTTCTCTACTTGGTTTGGGGCTTGGATCGCTAAGTTTCCTATTTTACAAAAGTATTTCGTTACGGGACAAAGCTCGGGTGGCTATGGACACTTCCAGCCGGATAGATCCATCTTTCCCAAAAAGAAATTTAGGGATCGTCATGGGCGAGACATGGATAAAGCGAAGAATAACTTGCCCTATTCGCGATTGGTTTGGGAGGTACAATACAAAAATAGAGACCCGGTTCAGCTTCGTCAAAGGGGGAAAAGGTACATGAGTAACAGGTACACGCGACTGTTTCGTCGAAGACTACCAAGCGGCTATTGTTTTGTGGGGGAAGGGAACTGCCTCCAACGAGATCTCGGTTTTGGATGCCGTCAGCTTTGGGACCATTGATCTGTCCGACGAAAACAAGAACAGTTTTTCGGAGCATCGTCAGGACCGACTCTTGGGCGTCAATCTCGCCCAGTGGCGCCGTTCTCCGCCATGGGAGAATAACGATGGTACTGCCGTGGCAGCATCTGCGATCACCATTCCTTTCTCAGGGATATTGTACAAAGTTATGAAGGAACGACAAGTGGGTGGGAATCGCCCATATTTGCTGGATGACATTGCAAATGGTGACATTCAAGATTTGACAATCGACTTGCAATTTCTAAGGGAACAATTCGAAGGTATCTTGGACGACGACAAGGAGGAGGAGGAAGAGGAAGAAGAGAATGACGATGATGGAAACGACGAGGAGAAGGATGGCGATGATGGCAAATGATGATGAGGGATTGTAGCCTATGATACGATTCTTTGGAGAGCATTGGTACCAAAGCACAATACGTTTTCCTTGGTTCGTTGCTTGACTTGCTTTGCCGATGCCTATACGAAAACTCCAATTTCCTCTATGCGTGTCTCCATGAATAGAAGTAGACTATGGTGCTACCAACACAAAAATACTCGGGAGACACTTTCTCAATGATCGATCGCTTTAACGGTCGCTCTAAATACTCACATCGATCGCTTTAAAGGTCGCGCTAAATACTTACGTCACTTCAGTGATTATTATTTATTGTTGCCGTCTTTTCTTTCGCCAAGGCCTTTTGTTCGGCTCCACTTCCCATTTCCCATTGAGATATCTTTTGATGCAAGGAAAGAAGGACCTACTCTAAAAGTCAGCAGCAGAGTGAGATTCATATGGTGATTCGAAGCGACAGTTATCCTCGTTTGCCACGCATGTACTGGGGACAATTGGTGTATGCCACTCCGGGTTGTGGCAAGACCTTTGTGTCGAACAAATACCGTGATGTCGTCGATGGCGATGACTTGATTGTGGAGGCCATTCGTGAACTTGCTCCCAACTTTTACATCGGGGATTATGACGATCCACGACATGTCATTTTTCAGTACTTTCGATACATTCATTTCAATGGTCGACTGAGATGGCGAGTGTATGACCTTGCTCTGGAGAAAATGTGGGACGCGGCTGATGAAGAAGACGTGGTTTTGTTTGGTACCATGGATTTAATGCATGAAGCCGATCGAATCTTTTTGCAAACCGACACGTATTACGTTCGTGCTGGATTCGAGAACAAACAAGATCGAGAAAGATCCAACGCTCATGATACGGATGTTCCCATTCATTACATTAATGAATATCTGGATAATTCCCTCCAACGGGAATGTAACAAAGGGTATTAAACGAACAACGTCAAGGCGCTTGTAAACTGAAATGGTTGACAACAAGAAGCAGAGAAAAGTGAACCAGAATTATTGATATTACACGTCGAAAGTGTTTGCCGACTGCAGCGAAATGGCGTGTCTAATTGGTCAGCACATTTGGAGCGAATAGGTCAGTATGATTTCAGTCCCTGCGTTCGGTACCACTATAACAATTTCATCTTTGCTACTGTCGACGCATAACCATATCTTTAAAGCTCCAGCAGCAACAACAGCAAGATCCATTCCATGGTATTCTACGTTCCATTCCCCTTTCTCGTGGGACCATACTTTGGGTCTTACCACAAGGCCGCTTGCTCATCGAGCAGTGATGCCGATCCTTCTTTTTGCTTCACGAACACATGAAGCTCTCAGTCTCTACCAACTACTCCTTCTCTTAGCTAGCCAGAGAAGTGCTGATCCCTTTGTTCGGAAGAAACGTTGCCTCATGGAGTCTGCAGCTATAGCAATCCTGTGTTCGAGGCCCCTCTCAGTCTTTGGGCATCTTCAATGATCATTTGCTTACTAACAAACCCCTTCTGATAACAACCGTGTTGCAACATTTTTTCGACCTAATTTGAGCTAGGATTAAAACAAATTGGATTCTCTTGATCTCCATAGGCTAACAATTTCATGACAAAAACAAGGCAACTGCGTTCGTGAGCAAATCATCATTATATGAATTGGTCATTATTGTTGGACATTCATGCAACGTCGTGCAGCCCATTTCAAGAGGCATCCTTCCCCATATGATCACCGTCCATATTGGTCGTTGCGAATCCAGAAGCTGATCTAGAGGTGGAGCAGCATATCATAGAGGCATCTCGGATACCCATTCCTTCCTGAGGACGACACCATTCGTTTCGAGGCATTCACAAAGTCGACGAAAACACCACGAATTCTTGTCCATTATTGGTAATGTCGCACACAAAGGATTCAAATGTCCACTAATCACTGCAATGTGATTGTCAGTAGTCACCATACTTGGGAGATTCCACACACGGTTCCGGTGTGTATCCAAGATTTCCCCGGTTGGACCTCCAATTACCACCAGACAGGATCTCACGGCTACCACTGCAGGACGCTCCCGTGGGACGGAGAGCATCAAATCGGAGTGATTTGTCCATCTGGATGAAGAGGAAATGACAGTCTCCTGCTCCGTTGTGTCCTCCGTTGTGTCCTCCGTTGTGTCTTGCTTGTCACAAGGCTCTACAAAGTCCCAATGCTCCACCGTGGTGTGACCAGAGCCTCCAACCACAAAGATGTGGTTCTGGCCAACGACTGTACTTGCACAGCCATACCGAGGAAAGTTCATGCGTGGTCCGGCAGTGACAGTGTGGTTGCTGGTATCAATAATCTCTACAAACGCCAAGTCCGAGGTTTGCGTCAAGTTGTATCGTCCACCCATTACCACAATATATCGATTCTGATCGGCAACCGCACAACATCCATATCGTCCTATGAATAGTCGTCAGTTTAGTGTCGTCCAAGAGGCGTGTGGCCGCACATGTCGGGAGCAATCGAGTTCATCCACAACAATCCATTCGCCACAATGAAACCTTGAATTACCATGTCCGACGTAAATAAGACCGGACAATTGAAACAAATCCTCAATGCCAATCCGTTCGATGCAATCTAAAGTTGGATTGCCAATGGTACATCCTCCCAACACATAGACGGCGCCATTGCACACCACAGCGGCATGTTCCACGCGTCTCTTGTTCATGGGTGGTCCTGTTTGCCACTGATTGCTTGATTCCGCTAAGTTCAATGCAAGAACGGAATTGACATAGTCTTGGCCTTGTTTAGCTCCGCCCAACACGACGACGGATTGTCTGTTGTGGTTGTTGTCGTCGTTCATATCGGGATGATCAAGTACGACCGATGCATGAGCGCAACGCCATCCCCCCTCAACAGAAGGCCACTCGGTTGTAGGGTTCGGACAATACCAGAGCGGACTTGAGGTAGCCTTGGCCTGTTTGATATCCTCCCATGACGACGATTGCTTCTGCCTTGTTGTTGTTGTTGTTGTTGTTGTTGTTGTTGTTGTTGTTGTTGTTGTTGTTGTTGTTGTTGTTGTTGTTGTTGTTGTTGTTGTTGTTGTTGTTGTTGTTGTTGTTGTTGTTGTTGTTGTTGTTGTTGTTGTTGTTGTTGTTGTTGTTGTTGTTGTTGTTGTTGTTGTTGTTGTTGTTGTTGTTGTTGTTGTTGTTGTTGTTGTTGTTGTTGTTGTTGTTGTTGTTGTTGTTGTTGTTGTTGTTGTTGTTGTTGTTGTTGTTGTTGTTGTTGTTGTTGTTGTTGTTGTTGTTGTTGTTGTTGTTGTTGTTGTTGTTGTTGTTGTTGTTGTTGTTGTTGTTGTTGTTGTTGTTGTTGTTGTTGTTGTTGTTGTTGTTGTTGTTGTTGTTGTTGTTGTTGTTGTTGTTGTTGTTGTTGTTGTTGTTGTTGTTGTTGTTGTTGTTGTTGTTGTTGTTGTTGTTGTTGTTGTTGTTGTTGTTGTTGTTGTTGTTGTTGTTGTTGTTGTTGTTGTTGTTGTTGTTGTTGTTGTTGTTGTTGTTGTTGTTGTTGTTGTTGTTGTTGTTGTTGTTGTTGTTGTTGTTGTTGTTGTTGTTGTTGTTGTTGTTGTTGTTGTTGTTGTTGTTGTTGTTGTTGTTGTTGTTGTTGTTGTTGTTGTTGTTGTTGTTGTTGTTGTTGTTGTTGTTGTTGTTGTTGTTGTTGTTGTTGTTGTTGTTGTTGTTGTTGTTGTTGTTGTTGTTGTTGTTGTTGTTGTTGTTGTTGTTGTTGTTGTTGTTGTTGTTGTTGTTGTTGTTGTTGTTGTTGTTGTTGTTGTTGTTGTTGTTGTTGTTGTTGTTGTTGTTGTTGTTGTTGTTGTTGTTGTTGTTGTTGTTGTTGTTGTTGTTGTTGTTGTTGTTGTTGTTGTTGTTGTTGTTGTTGTTGTTGTTGTTGTTGTTGTTGTTGTTGTTGTTGTTGTTGTTGTTGTTGTTGTTGTTGTTGTTGTTGTTGTTGTTGTTGTTGTTGTTGTTGTTGTTGTTGTTGTTGTTGTTGTTGTTGTTGTTGTTGTTGTTGTTGTTGTTGTTGTTGTTGTTGTTGTTGTTGTTGTTGTTGTTGTTGTTGTTGTTGTTGTTGTTGTTGTTGTTGTTGTTGTTGTTGTTGTTGTTGTTGTTGTTGTTGTTGTTGTTGTTGTTGTTGTTGTTGTTGTTGTTGTTGTTGTTGTTGTTGTTGTTGTTGTTGTTGTTGTTGTTGTTGTTGTTGTTGTTGTTGTTGTTGTTGTTGTTGTTGTTGTTGTTGTTGTTGTTGTTGTTGTTGTTGTTGTTGTTGTTGTTGTTGTTGTTGTTGTTGTTGTTGTTGTTGTTGTTGTTGTTGTTGTTGTTGTTGTTGTTGTTGTTGTTGTTGTTGTTGTTGTTGTTGTTGTTGTTGTTGTTGTTGTTGTTGTTGTTGTTGTTGTTGTTGTTGTTGTTGTTGTTGTTGTTGTTGTTGTTGTTGTTGTTGTTGTTGTTGTTGTTGTTGTTGTTGTTGTTGTTGTTGTTGTTGTTGTTGTTGTTGTTGTTGTTGTTGTTGTTGTTGTTGTTGTTGTTGTTGTTGTTGTTGTTGTTGTTGTTGTTGTTGTTGTTGTTGTTGTTGTTGTTGTTGTTGTTGTTGTTGTTGTTGTTGTTGTTGTTGTTGTTGTTGTTGTTGTTGTTGTTGTTGTTGTTGTTGTTGTTGTTGTTGTTGTTGTTGTTGTTGTTGTTGTTGTTGTTGTTGTTGTTGTTGTTGTTGTTGTTGTTGTTGTTGTTGTTGTTGTTGTTGTTGTTGTTGTTGTTGTTGTTGTTGTTGTTGTTGTTGTTGTTGTTGTTGTTGTTGTTGTTGTTGTTGTTGTTGTTGTTGTTGTTGTTGTTGTTGTTGTTGTTGTTGTTGTTGTTGTTGTTGTTGTTGTTGTTGTTGTTGTTGTTGTTGTTGTTGTTGTTGTTGTTGTTGTTGTTGTTGTTGTTGTTGTTGTTGTTGTTGTTGTTGTTGTTGTTGTTGTTGTTGTTGTTGTTGTTGTTGTTGTTGTTGTTGTTGTTGTTGTTGTTGTTGTTGTTGTTGTTGTTGTTGTTGTTGTTGTTGTTGTTGTTGTTGTTGTTGTTGTTGTTGTTGTTGTTGTTGTTGTTGTTGTTGTTGTTGTTGTTGTTGTTGTTGTTGTTGTTGTTGTTGTTGTTGTTGTTGTTGTTGTTGTTGTTGTTGTTGTTGTTGTTGTTGTTGTTGTTGTTGTTGTTGTTGTTGTTGTTGTTGTGTTTTTTATTGGGAGCATGGATGACGACCAAAGCATGACGCGAACGCCATCCTCCCTCCAGAGGAGGCCATTCCGTTTCAGTCCATTCGGCATTCTCGTCCAAAAGGACAAGGCCCGACTGCCGTGTTTGGTCTAGCAGTGTTGTTGTCATTGTCCTGGTCTTGATCCTACGAGTACACAGGGAACGTTGAATCCAGAATTTATGGGTATGCCCAATGACGTCGACATCGAATGGGGGTTTTGGTTGCGAGTTGCGAGTTGCGAGTGCGACTGACTTTGCACCAAACGTGCAGGGAGTTAACTAAGGGACAATTACTTTCAAGTGAAAGTTGGGATTCATCCAAGGGAATTTACAGCAAGAACATGGAAACTTTAAAGTCAATCCAAACTTTGCATTGTACAATTTCTCATATTGTGATCCAGGTATAACACTTTCGAAATGCAAAAGTCAAAGTCACAAAAACAAAAAACATTCTGTCTTCAGTTGATCAAAAACGAAGCTTCGTCTATCTGTTCACTTTTCATTTGTTGCCAACGAACAAACTTACAGGAAGATGCGAAATTGCGAGGAGTAGGTAGTAGGTAGTCTACCTCTCAAAGGCATAGCAACATCATTCGCCTACACAAGTTCGCAGCACACTCCATATATTGTAGTTTACCATCACCGTGAGAAAGCCCTGGGTAAGGGTTGACACTTGGAAAGTAGGTAGGAGGGTAGCATAACGCATTCCAGATTCCAGCCAAAGCGAGATGATTTCCAGTAGTTTCCATGGTAGATTACCTTGTGTTCTGCGTCGACCAATCCAGTGTCGTGAGTCCCGTTCACGAGTGGACGCTGGTTCGACGCTCGTGAATGAATCGGCCGACGTGGTACGAGCTGGTTCACGTTGCGGAGTGCATGAGTATATTAGTGTACAAGACTGTACCCGAAAAAAACCAGTACACAAAACTCCACAGTGGATAATCCGCAGCAACCATGACAATGGGATGGATCGATGTTTGGACAAATACGATGCCATTCCTGGCTACAAACACAACAAGTACTATTGCTAATCGACTAAGTAGGTTCTATTACGCATCTGCTGTAAAGAACAGGCTCTGGGTAGGGTATTTTGTCGTCATGTAGGCAAGAGCAGTCTTGAGCTCTTCCATATGGAAGAGGCTCATGTAGAGGGTGACGACCATTGGGTCCATGCTGCTCTTCGTATCGATCGTGCACCGTGTGTAGAATTGAATGCGGCCCTTCTTCTTGCTGGAGTCCGTGGGTGAGAGAACTTCCTTCATCACTGTCTTGACAATGAACCCAACTGGCAGCACAAGCAGCGGGTCGGCAAACTCGGACCGCGCTTCCCTCTTGTAAAATGCCAACCGAAGATAGTCTGTGCTTGTCTCCCGTTGGAGGAGAACATGCCCACGGTCGACAACATTCCGTCCATTTTGTTCTGCGCCGTTGTCGACAATGTCTCCAACGAGAACATTGACCCTGTCCGCGTAAAAGCTCGTCCGAAAGTTACATCGACTTCGATCGTCTTCAGAGCCAAACTTGTCCTTGTTGAAAAAGAACTCGACCTCGTCCTCCATGCCGTTGTTGATTGTTGGTGTTGGTAGCATCGTACTCCGAACTCCGCACGTTAGGTTGATTGTTCGATCGATTCAAAGCAGTGGGTTGTTTCGTGTTTGCATGTTTCGTTTCCGGATGCATCCAAAATGTGGGAGCCACACGGGTTGGTCGGATCTTTACGCGCACCTCTTTCCGTTCAGCTATCCGTTGATCTAAGTAGGTTGTTTGAGTTTGGTCTTGAGATCGCGAGCAGGTACATTCCACATCCCATTACAAGACACAGCACGATGCTCTCAGTTGTGTGTTCGTCTCACAAAAAACAAAACAAGATGAGCAACAACAGCCATCGTCGCTACCCAAGTCGCACCCGCACCAAAACACCAAGCTTCCTGGATGACATCCAGGAAGATACTGTTCCTCCACCAGGGAAGACGCCAGGGAAGACACCAGCGAAGACACCAGCGAAGACACCGGGCAAGAAGCTCCCTCCGAAGAAGAGCTCCACGAAGAAGAACGCAAACAAGAAGCGTCGAACAAAGAAGACGAGTCCGGAGCTCCCCCCACCCCAGTCTCCAGATTTTGTCATTTCCAAGGTGGTTGAAGGGGAGACTCCAAGAGGAGCAAACGAGGACATAGTGGTATTGATGCCGGTGGCCATCGACGACAAGGCGCAGAGGCTCAAGGATGCATTGAACAAAGCAACGCAGTGGCATCTCATCCTTGGTGATGAGAATGGAGCCACGACCCTGGTGCTTGGTCGAAACCACAAATATCATTCGGGCAAAGTCTCGATTGCCGAGATTGTGGAAACGCTTAAGCAGTCTGAGCGTAGCCACAAGCCCAGAAACAATGAAACAATCAACGAAAATGGTAAGTTGATTGTGCCTTTGTAATTGATTGGAACGATCGTAGTACTCACCTCATTTTGTTTTCAGGACAAGAGGGTGGAATGCTGATGGAGACTCGCACTCCATTGAAGAAGGAGGAGTCCATTGGTGAGGCGGAGACTGTCATGAAATCCAATGTGGTGGATTGGCAGTACTTGACGCCTGGTGAGAAGCACGCCCAAAAGAGACGTGAGGCCGAGAGGGCTGTGCATTTCATGGCTGACAGTTGTGCAAGCCCGAGTCTCTTTCGTGAGGCTGCTTCAACGACGTCGGATGATGACGCCACGTATGACTCTCACGTTGATGATGGATTTGAAGATACGCAGGAGGAAAATATGTTTAGTCAGGAGGACTACTACAAGTATTAGTTACGTAAAATAAACCATTCTAAATACTGAATAATTGTTGTCCTTTACTTTCATCATCGTGGCCTTAGTCGCTTTCTTCTTCTTCATCGTCATCTTCGTCTTCGTCGTGCGAATCCTGATCTTTCTCGTTGTTGTTGCCTTCGTCATCTTCCTCGTCATCCGAATCCGAATCTGAATCCTCATCTTCATCTCCTTCATCATCCGACTTCTCGGATTCCTCGTCGTCGTTGCCATCTGAAGATTCATCTTGCTCATCCTGGCTGCCAGTCCTCATGCCCGACGCCAGATTGTAGCACCAGAACAACTCTTGATTTTTTTTAATGTTGCGTTTGGCTGTAGCCTTGAGCTTTCCGTCGACCTGGACGTTGTAGCATTTGTCGTCCGGGTCAACAGGTTGGTTGTCGTGATACTTGGCATAGTTTGGATCGTTTGCAAAGTGCAAACCCATCCAAAGGTCTGCCGCGGATGGATCAACGAAGACAGAAGGCCTTGTACGCAGTCGGACAGCGTAAGCAGAAGGCGGACGAGACTTGTCAAGGACCTTACCACCATAGAATCCCAGCATTTCGCCTTTTTTGTAGGGCTTTGCTGCAAAAAGCCCGAGACGAGCGTTGTCCAAGGTTGATCGCTTGATGACAAACAAGTCTTCGTCGACGTACCGAACAATGCACTCGTACTTTTGTGAATTGTCGTTTAGGTCCACCATCATTGTCCCTTCGACAAGTAGATTGTTCTTGTGTTTCTTGTTGATTCCCGACCCTTTCTTTTTGTTGTATTTACTTGGAGCATAGTGTTTGATTGCTGTGCCAACAGGTTTGCCCTTGGAGCCGTGGGCTTTCCGGACCTGTGCACCTTCGATGCTCACGATGCCCTTGATGTGGGAGGAAATGAACCGATATAATTCGGTTCTTTCCTCCAAAGTACCTGATCCATACAGGCCTTCAAGCTTGGCCATGAGATTCTCCGCCTTCACTGCCCGTGGCGTTCTCGTTGTTGCAATCTTCTTCCTCGCTCGTTGTTTCTGATTGAGCTCATCCATTTTGTATTTTCGATTTTGCTGCATGCGACGAGGCGGCTTTGCTGCTCTTGTTCGTGTTCTTGCGGAACTCGCCTGTTGCTTTGTAGCGGAACGTGTCTGTCGCTTTCCCATGGCTGTTGCAGGCTGCTGCACTTTGTCGCTGTCGAAAAATTCTGACTGCTGCACTTTTATGAACTTGGGCTGCTGCACTTTTTGGAGAAGGCGCAGAAACGCCAACCCCTTTGAGCTTCCGAATGAGAGTGAAAACCGCATTGACAGTCATCAGACTGTCGTTTGTACACTGTGGACCAGTCTATTTTTGGTGTCACCAATGAACTTCGCAGCACTTGAGACGTACAAAAAAGATTCTCTCATAAAATTTGCTTCTGGAAAAAGTGAAACAGAGTCTCGTGCATGACAAGCCTACAAGTATGAAGATGAAGAGGAGTTCTATGGTACGTAAATGTGTTACAATATGAATTTCAGCGTTCTGCTTCTTGTGCCTCCTTCCAGACTTGCTGGATGAACGAGTGCTCTTGATCGAGCGTGCACCGGTGAGTCTTCATACTCACATTCACATACTTCTCGATTTCGACAAACAGGATGTCATCTGTTGCACTTTGATTCCTGCTGTCAAACAACAAATAGGTAAGCATGTACCGCCTTGCTTTCGCTGAGAACCTGCGAACGGTTCTCAGCGAAACTTTCCCCATACTGTCTCTCACCACTTGCATGAACTTCGTCTTGTTGCCTTTCTTGTTTCTTGTCAAGCGTCGGAAGTATCGCTTCCCAAGACCCCATGCGTACTCGATCCCTTCACCCGCCAGTTCGCAGTGGTATTTTGGTGTGACGAGGATTTCAAGGTTGCGAGAATATCGCTGCGAGAGATCAGCCGCCAGTTGTTCGAGGGCTGATCTCTCATTCTTGAAGTCCTCGCACGATCCCATCAGGTAAGTCAAGGAATACTTCTTGTATTCCTCCATCTTGTCCTCACGGACCTGTCCTGAACCATCCAACCATGTCTTACTCATGTCCTTGCGGTATTCCTGGAGCTTGGTGGTGTCAATGAAACCACGCTCGCCCAGAACTTGGAAGAGACCCTTTGGTTGCCCGAGCCAGCCCTGCTCCATGACAACTCGGTCTACCTCGGTTGGTAGCTGCCTTGCTGTCGAAATTGCCTGGAGCTGGTCAAGGGATTTGGAATGGTAGGCTTGAAGTGCCCTGTCGCCATGTTGAGCTCCTTGTTGAATGTCATGGCGAATGAGCTCACCAATCAATTCTTTCTTGGACAGCTTGTGTTTCTTTGTTTGATTGGTTGGGTGGTCGAACTTCATTCGTTGTCGTTGCTCCTCAGTGAGAGGAACACCCTTATAAGCAAATGGGCCAGGGTCCGCATCCGTGTATACCATGGATTGCTTCGACCCTGGCTGAAGCCGATGAGGGTGTGGATATGGACCGATGCACTCAACAATTGTCTCATGCATTTTGGGTACCACTCCACCCCAATCCTTGTTCATGGTCTTCTCGTTGAGCCCATCCTTCTGTTTTCGTCCATGACCGCTACTGTTGTCAAAGAGAAAAGCGAAATCAAAGGATGGATAGAGGACCATCAAACAATCAACCAAGTCCTCAAATTGGAGGGCCATGTGATCGTAGTTCCACCAGCCATCATTGTTGGATCCATAGTCAAAATACGTGCAGAACGCACTGGCATCCGTGATCTGCCGGATCCGCTTGCTGCTGCCACCAAGTACTTGACTGGCAGAGTCCTCGGCCAAGTACGTCTGCGCTCGACGAGATTGATTGATTGCCTCTAGCTTCTCGGGGGTGAGCAGGACAACTTCGCCTGAGTTGTCTGAATAGAACCCCCATGCGCGACTTACGAATGCACTAAGCATTAAACCGTGCCCGTCGTCTTTGGGCAAAAGAACTCCACGCCCTTTGTGGTCCCCCCAACTCTTCTTCGAGAAGGACCATTGCTTGAAAATGGCTTCATCTTGGCCAACAAGCACAACAGGACGACGCTCAGAAGGGAAACGATGCGACAAATTTCCTCCCAGCAGCTTGTTTTCATCTCTAATGTATGATGAAAACACATCAGGAAAACAATCCACATGGTATTCTCGCATTGTTTGGTTCGTCGAAGGGTCTCGAAACTCGAAAGCCCAAACATCCTTCATGAGCTTTTCGGAGACACCCTCAATCTCCCCGTTTTCTAGTTTGATTGCTTGGTCGGATGGAATCTGAATCCATCGATGCGCAAGCTTTTCCAACTCGAAGTATTTCGAGATGAACTGCTTCCGGGCTTGAACATTGTCGGCGTCCTCGTGACGGTCCGTGTAGTATGTCTTCTTTGTTTCAGAGAATCGAAACCCAGCATATGTGAGAATCTTCCATGCCGCACCGACTGAAACACTGGGGAGATTCACTTTTTGACGGAACTCGTCCAACGTGAGCGGCTCTGTGGATGGCTCCCCATCTTCGGTGTCCGTCTGTTGCTCTTTTTTATATATCAATGGGATCAAACTGTCTCGAATGTACATGGCTGCCATCTCGCAGGAGAGGGTCTCCAGATGTTGGCTCGCCCACTTCTGCAGCAATGGGAGTGCTTCTGGATATTGAGCCAGAAAGCATGGGCACGGCTTCTTCCCAATCTGGATGTACCAGTTTGGATGCGGGAACTTGCCGCTGACCCGGAATGCAACGTTGGCTCTTTGCACAGTCCGCCAATTCTGCAGACCGCTTTTTGAGATTCTACTCCGTTCGGTTGCATATTTGCAACACGAAGTCCACGTGGCACCATCCTCCATGGTGTGCAGGGCTCGCTCATACGCAAGCCTCAGCACCCGCATCCTCATAAGCATCTTTGGGACACAAGAGTTTGGCGGTGGCTCATCTTGGCCCTTGTTGACAAGAGTCAAAAAACAATCAAACCGTTGTTCCGCCATTTCAAGTGACTCAATCCACCGTTCCAGCTTCTTTCTCGTTGTCTCCTCATTCACTCTCGGACCAAAGATTTTGCTCACAACGGGCCGGTCGAAGAAATCTACGGCAGAAGAGTCACTGGAGGCATTGGAATGCTCGTTGTTGTTGTTGTTTCCATTGTCGTTTCCTGTGCCTGTGGTTGTTGTTGTTGTGGTGGTTTCCAGTGCCTCTTCCAAAATCTGCTCTGGGCTTGGTGGTGATGACGCTGCCGTTGTGGCAGTTTCATCATCCTTGATTGGTGTTGTGGGTTTCTTGCGTTTGTTCCTCCCTCCAATTCGAATCCGATTGTGGCTTATGAATTTAAGCCACTCGTCAATAGTGTGGTTGAATTGAGGTGGTGGATCGGTCTGACGAGCCGAAACATAGTAGAATATTTGTTTCCCACCTCGACGTCGCACCTCGTGGCGGTAGATACCCTTGGGATTCCACTCTTGCGATAGGAAATGGAGTCGCCATTCACTACCTGAGCGCATTAAAGATCGATTCATCATTGTTGCGTCGGATAATTCCGGAATCCACTGCTTCAAGAAGACGGCAATCTCAGCGTCAATAATCCACCGGTTTGTCCAGAGGAAGCGTATTGGATGGCATCTGAAGCCAAATTCGTCGCATATGGTTGTGTATGGCCCTGTATATGATTGAACCATTTTGTCTGTTCGGGCACAGGCAGAGAGATGGAGGATGAGGGGACTGCCCACGATGTTCGACAGTAGCTACTTTCACTGCTCCTGGAGACTGAACCACAGGTCGAAATGCGCGACACCCCTATGATTTTCTACTACTTTTATATCTATCCTATCGATTAGGTTGGGTGGTGTTTCGCATTTCGACCGGCGAATGGCCATCGTCGCATGAAGCGGTCACTAGTCGTTATTGCATTTTGCATTTTTCAATATGTGCGTGACAAAATGTGAGGAACACGAAAACCGTAAGTGATCCGAAACGCTGGGGTACTGTGGGCTAAAGTGTAGTATACAATTTCCCACTATGAAAAACTCATGCACTCCGCAACGTGAACCAGCTTGTAGGAGTCTGCGTAACGGTTTCTTTGGGGGATTGGAAAGCCTCCGCGTTTGTATTCATGGTATTATCTAAATTTCTTACGGACTTTCAAAACCATAAACGCTCCGAATTTCTATCCAATGCGATGGCATCTCATTTTACTTAACGCTGAGTCGCGCCGGTCCAACTCGGTGTCATTTCCCTCCGTGTTTGCCGAACCAACTTTCGACAGAGCTAATACGGCCGGCGTTGGTTTCTCACTCATTCATTTTTTCGCTTTACCGACACAAATCCCACGTATTGCTCCATTTGTGCATCGGTTGTTTGGTTGGGGCTTCCTTTTCTCTAGAGAGAGAGAGAGAGAGAGTTTGCGTGTTCTGGTTTATCAATCGATTGATAATATCACCTCTGCCTTCTCCTTTTTTACGAACCTTCTCTTCTTCGAACGTTGGGAGGGAACCGAGCTGTCAAAAAGAAGAAGAAGAAGAAGAACAAGCTCAACGCTCAACTGTGACAAACCACAACAAAACCACACAACCCAAATTAACCATCATTATGGACCAGACCCGACATGGCAAACGGTTTCTCGATCGAATGGACTCCCCAACTACCACCACGACGGAATGCACGTTGGACGAATCCACGTCGAGTTCGTCCTCCTCGTTTTCGGTTGGTACACCCATTTTGTCGATGCGATTTTGCAAAGTGCAAGTACCACCTCAATTATGGCAGAAAGAGACGGACGATGGTACGTATCTAGGGACTATGGTTTGTTTGGTGTTGTGTGGACATGTACGACTGGCTCACACCACACCAAAACTATACCATTGATTTGTTGCGGGGGTTCGAAACTTTGTAGGGTGCACTACTGCAGACAACACTCTTTGTGACACTCCCACTGTCCTTCAAATTCCGCTCGATGCCTTTTGTGGTGTGGGCGACGAGGAACCAACGATTGTCGTGCGTGGTGTCAACGACCACCATGACGAGGATGCCGACCTTGCTGTCCACCAAACGACCGTTGCCAAGGGTCCGTCCTTGTCCGCCTTGAAACGCGCCATTGTCGAGGCCTGTACCCAAGCCGGACTCCCCCACACAGCCGCTCGGCTCCACGAATCCTTGTTGTCGTCGTCATCATCGAGCAGCTGGGGATTGCGGTACCGAGACCGCGAGGGCGATGTCGTTTCCATTACGAGCAATGCCGTCTTGTATCAGGCCTTGCTCGACCATCCAAACCATCCTTCGAGTAGTACGCTTCGATTGGAATTGATCGTGCCGCCCTCATTGCTCGAACATGGCGCAACTTGCATACAAACCACAACGACAAGCACCACCACCCATGGGTCGGTGGAAGAAACCTTGTTGCGACAATTGCAAGAGGAACTACACGCGGGGTTGCAAGCCCAGCAACACGTCTTGAATGCCTTGATGGAGCAAGTGCAAGAATTGAAACTGCAACAGCAACAAGCACAAGCACAACAACAAACGCAAACTGCCGAATCGTCCCCTCGCAGTTTGGTGGTTCACAACTCCAACGACACTTCGTCCAAGCCATCCAACAACAACAAGAACAACAACACCTCACTCTTGACCATGACACCCTCCTTGTCGGCCAAGGAAAAAATTGCCGTCTTGTTGGAAGCGGCTCGAGGCGGTCCAGCCCGTCTCGTGTCGTCATCGTCCTTGTCGTCGTCTTCCTCCCAATTGGCCTTGGAACGGGTCCAGCAACGCCGCGTTGATTGGGAACGCACCACGCAGTACATGGAATCCTTGCGCCTGGAAGTGGGCATTCTCAAGGAAATTTTGAAACGCGAACGGGACCTGAGTCATTGTCATTCCACTACGAGTCGTAGTAGTAGTACCACCAAGAACCGTCGGGCCAGCCTTCGTCGAATGCGATGGATGGTGGCCGTCACCACATCGCCCACCACTGTCGTGGCATCGGAAGAAGCGGTCCCCCTGTCATCGCCACGACGCCCGGCACACCCGCGGGGAGCGTGGATGTCTCGCTTTTGGAACCACCACAATACTGTACCATCCAATTAACATAAAAGTCTCATGCAACCGAGAGAACCGCAGAATCCAAAATGGTGCAACCGATACCTTTGAAAAAGCCACCTCATTGGGCAGGCCTCCGTCGTGTGACCCTACAAGTTTTACCAAACAACCTTGGAAGGAAATGGTCCAGTCGACCAACAACTTGAACCGTGTTTTGTCTCTGTGGAGGCGTGACTGTATGTATGTGTCCTAGATGTCAATATGTCTTTCTGTCGGTCGAATCGACCCTGTCAAGTTCGAGTGTGGTGTTGTGGTTGTTGGGTGTCACTTTTCTAGATTGGTTCCATGATACAGAGATCAACTTCCTTCGATCGACCAATCTCACTGTGCTGATGGCTCCCCCATGGCGTGTTTGTGTCAACTCGTTTCTTAAGTAGTAGTAGAGAGATTCATTGCTAGCTAGTAGTACTATCTAGGTTGTTTCTACACGGTTGTATTATTCTTGTCGGTTAGAGAGATCCACTTTGTTCGACCAATTGTTGTGTGGTGGCTCGCAAGGTGTTAATGTTCTGCTGTTGTACGTCACGTAGTAGTCGAGACATTCATCGCTAGTAGTACTACTTTGTTTCTACACGGTTATTGTCGGTGTCGGTACCCCACGGAACTAAGAATCTATTCCCAGTGCAGGTTCCAAAAGAAAACAGAAGCATGTCTATAAACTGTGATTATGAAAAAAAAGAAAAATGGAGCTCACACCGAGATTCTCATTGCTGCCGTGCCAGAAATGAAGAAAAAGCATCTATGTACATACATACGCACACACCAAAAAGCCGGTGGATCGAGTCAAGCCATGGGAGCTGGTCGTAGATATTGTGTGGCATTGTAGACCAGGTTCCAGGAAAACCACGACAATTCATTTGGATCGACCAGCGACGCATTCGAGGAGTAGGAGGAGGAGGATGACTCCTCGTGGTCGTCGTCGTCGTTCGGAGAAGGACTGGAACGAAATGATGATGATGAAACTGGGGACGGCGGCGACGATGCAGAAAGTGCGGCTGTGGTTGCTGGTAGACAAATGCGGTTGGTGGTGGTTGCAGCCGTGTGGGTGGCCAAACTCCCGAACGAAAAAGAACTATGGTGGCTGGCTTTTTTGTGGGTTGCGTCCGGGAGCAAAACCCGTAACAATTGACCCATGCGTGCCAGGCAAATATGAGCATGTCGTCGTTCGAGACAGGTACTGTGAATGTGACTGCAATTGTTCAACAAGACCAATTCCAACACGTGACTGAGACTCGTACGATGGTGACGACACCAAATCTTTTGTGGTGCTTGTTGTAGATGTGGCGAGCTCTTGGGACAGTCTGACAGAGGATTCGGATCGTCGTCCACTTGCATGTGCTGGTGTTCCTCCTCGTCATCATCCGGCGCTTGCAAGACACTGACGAGTCCCAAGGCAAGTTCGTATTGAAGCAAGGCCAGTTCCAAGGACGCCTCATCTTCTTGTTTCGTGTGTCGAGCCGACAATGACGACGACAAGGCATGCAAGTGCCAACTCAAGCCACAATTGTAGGATAGTATGCAGGAAAGCAAGTGATAATCGCAATCCAATTCGGCTGGTTGCAAGGCCAATGGAATGGTCAAGGCTCGATGGTACAAGAAACAGGAGGAAGAGGACGATGATAATGAGAAGGGCACTGTGCAAAAGAGGTCAAACAAATTGGTCGGCTCTTGAGGTTCTTGATTCCATGTTTCGTGCAGGTTCTGTCCTTTCCAAAGGCTTGGTTCAGTATGGAGCGTCGCAGGATGATGATTTGCAGTAGTACTTGATGGACCGACTGTAGTTGCTGCTGTTGATGGTATTGTGGATATTCTGGAAGAAGATCCGTTCTCGCCTTCTTCTTCTTCGAGTTCCTCGTCCTGGTCGACACTGGAAGAGTCTTCTTCTTCTTCGTAGTCATCATCTTGTGGTTCCGCGTAGGCTTGTTCCATGAGAGTTATAGCTGTGGTGAATACATGACAAGCGGCAGCATAGTTGCCCGCACACAGCAAGGCAATGGCGTGCGCATTTTGATGCGACAAATGATGCAAGAACCGCTGTTTCGAGGACAAGAACATGTTTGGTTTCAGGCTTGTGCTTTTGGCTGTTCCAGTCAAACAAAAACCAAGGAAGTCAGTTAGAAATGTGTGTGTTTGGCAATGGATCCGATGTATGATGACAAGGTATCTTCTCTCCTCCTCTATGGTTCGCTCGATTCAGTTGCTTGCTTTGTGGTTTGGCTGCTGCAAAACAAACGATACGAGGATACGCAAGGGACCAAGGCGCTCCCTTCTTCCTTCCCTCACAAACTTAATTGCTTTCAAGGTTCAATACAGGCTCACAACAAGGACTCCTTCTCTATTTATTGTTTGTTTGGGTCAGACACACCAACCAACACAAATGAGATGAGCTACGGTAGGTACTTGTGGACTCTCGTTTGCAGGGAGAGAGAGAGAGAGCAACGATTGATTTTTTGGGGATGCAGAGACTTTTGACACATCGACTGTTGCTCGCAACGACGTCTTTCCTTCCGCCATTTCCCTTTGTGTTTCCTTGCATCTTGCGTCCTATCATCATTCATCATGGCGCAGATGGCACTCTGTGTGAGACTGCGAACTGCGAACGACCAAAGAATTATCATGCGTCACAGCACAGAAACTCTGCGTCTTCTCCATGTCCGTCTCAGAAGGTGAGCCATTGTGCATAACTAGAAAAAGCGAACACTGCAGCCGTGCTATTGCGCCAGATGAATGATGGTTCGCATTGTGCAAATACTACGTCACTTGTTAGCTAAAATTTACAATGCCCTTCAGTGAGGCCTATCAAAATAAAGTGTAGGGCTCTACTATGAACTGTGGTTTGCGACCAAGTCCCTTGCCATCATATAAGTCTGACCGTCATCCGTCTGTGTGAATGAATCTTCTGAGGTCCAGCTACACAAGCTAATTAGTACCTAGTCTCCAGGAGTAGAAAGTATGAGCCAGTCGAGAATTGATTGTCTCACTAAAAGAAACTAAATATATTTAATAGAATTTAGCCTTTCTATTCAGAATGTCCACACTGGCGACAGCCCCTATCGCACGAACGCTACTTTAAAGTTCCGGCAGACATTTTCCCATATAAATTGATCATACGAGTAACGAGTATAGCTCAAGATAGTACGCTGAAGACACTATGGGCTCAACCCTCTCTTCTCTCTTCTCTCAATCTATCGTCTCAAAATCTCAATTCCATTGAAATGCGAACCAACACGAGACAACGAGAACCTTTAGCTCCTCCAAACTCCGGCGGATTGCATGAAAGCTCGAGAGAAGCGAAGTGCCTCTTCTGGCGCGTGTGCAAGAGAACCACAACAGATGGTGGTTTGGTCATGTCGTCGCGCAACAAAGTAAGCCGACGCCAGTCATCGTTCCAAGTGGAACAATGGGACCTCCATGATGTGAACCGACATTGTCGACAGCAAACAACGATGGCATCGTTTGGAACATCACAAGCAATAATACCATCGTTCTCGATAAATCCTGCTTTGGATCGCTCTCTTTACGGTGTGTGTGCACAAGACGAACACAACACCAAGAACAAGACAAGGAAGGACGCAAAGTTTCTGAAATGCTTGTCACGAGCCAGTTTGTGGAGCGCATGAAATGAACGATGCATGTTCCGTGGGACGACCATGTCCTATCTACGTAGCTACCACGAAACTGATGAGAGATCATTCCCAATCTTCTTAGTAGAATTCCGTCAGTACACGCTGTAGAAGAGCCACAATCGATTACCAACTGATACCAAGGTTCTCCACGGGTCCGAGAACAAAGGAAACCCAAGGGTTCTATCGTAGGGATAGTCAGGACACTGAAGACGTGATGATATGGTAATGTTAATGATTGTGAGCTTACTACTAGGTTTGGTGTGTGAGGTTTCCATTCTTGTTGTCGATCGTGTGAAATAGGTTCTTGGCGGTGATAGGACTGGAATGGTTGGAGTTGATGTATGTGAGGTATATAACATGTATATGTGCTTGTATATCATGTACAGCCTCAACGAATCTTGGCTAAAGTTGGTATATGTAGTTTTGTTGGCGCGTCCTTGTTTGCAATCTTGAAATAGTGGGAACGATGATATGGTCTCGCGTGATCGTGATTCGTGCCTTGTGTATTTAGACCGTTGGGTCGGATACATGGTCGCCACGCTCGGATAGTTCTTGCGCGCGTCTTGACGAATTTGGGCGCGCACGCTTAGGGCATAGGTCAGGCTCGGATGTTCAACGGATGATCGTCCGTTGATGGGATATCAAGACCAAAGTTGATTCTTGGTAGCACGTTCGTCAATCTGTTCTCACTTTTTGGTATATGCGACCGAAATATATGTTGAGCTAGCGCGAAGCTAGGTATGTAGTGTGGATGTAGGTGATGTAGGTGATGTTTGAAACCACGGGACTCGACTAACCGATGAGGTGCCGAACCTAACCGATGATTTTCGGTGAGAGTTCTACTACTCCCCACAGCTCGTTGGTTCAGCCTTGTCATCGCTGGATTCGTAGAGATCTTGAACTTCTCCTCTCTAAAACAATAGGGGCTTGAGTAGAGGCCAAATAGTTGCAAACTCCCAATGCTTGCTGAGGATGTCGGCAGGGTTGGTCTTCCCATCCTTCCAATAGAATGCAACGTATTGCGCTGCTATCGCTTCTCGTACCCGGTGATATGAAAGGAGATGATGTCTCTTGGACAAGATAGAATGAGGCATTGTTGCGTTAACAACCACAGATCGATTGTCTCCAAACAGATAACTGCGATCCCTGATTGGTACTCCAAGGTAACGAAGTGAATGCCGTAATTCAGTGATTTGGTCGACTGCTGTCCTTGCTGCCACAAATTCTGATCCATATGTTGCCGTTTCCACAGTGCTCTGTCGTTTGCTGTACCAATCAATTGGTGTCCCATTCAAGAGATGCAGGATGGCTGTTACAGACTTTCCTGTGATCATGTCGTGCATAAGGTTAGCATCAACATAGTGCATTGTCGTCACATATCGTCCAAGTGGTTCTGGGCAATCATGAGGGATGTATTCCTTGGCATCTGAATAGACCATACAACTCCAATCAAAGTCTTGACTTGGAATGCTTGAGAAATCGGGCTCTCCGATTCGGAATCTGATTGCACCATCAGAAAGATTGAAAAGGTATCCATAGATGCGTGTAGCTCTGTTGAGATGTCCCTGTCTTGGAGCTGCGCGGAACCTGGAAAGGGTCATCGTAGCAGTAAAAACATCAAAGCGACCAATTGTAATCACCCACTGAAGCTGTCCAATCAAGGTCTGGAAGTGCTGTGTACCTTCTTCATCAAGGAGTTCGGTGTCGTCCAATTCCGGATGATCACCAGCAATGAGAGGGGTTTTAGCCTTCTTGGGTTTCTCTTTGAAGATACGTTCGAAGGTGTCCATCATTTTGCTAATATATCGGCGTGGATCAGAGACTAGGGTTCCGTCAGGGTCCTTGGTGTACCGGTATCCCAGGTGATAGTCAATAGGTCCATCTCCCTTAAGCTTGAAGTTGTACTTTTCCTTGAAGACTTTGCAAATGTTTCCAGGGTCAGTAGCTATGATGGCTAAGTCATCCACATATACGGCGATGTATTCGTAGCAATCCTCCCGAGGTGCTTTTCTCATCCAAATGTCAGGATCTGCCTTGCTTGGTGAGAAACCCATATCGGTGAGGACGTCAAAAAGGACATCATGCCATCGTGCGCCTGCTGAAGATTTGAGACCATAGATGGCCTTGTAGATGATGAGGATGTGACCTTCTAGATCCTTGAACTCGGGTCCTGCCACAATATATAACTTCTCCCCAGTCAATGCTTCAAGACACGCATTCCCAATGTCTGCTCCCCATACTTCTAGATCGTTCAGAGATCCAAGGAATAAAGCAATTCGTAGGTTGCGAATAGAAACAACTCCAGAGTAGATCGTTTCCACAGGTTCCTTTGTCAAGTGTCCATCTGCAACAAGTCGTGCCTTGTGCCTACCATCATGTTTCACATCAAAAACGAGATGCACTTGAATCTTTTGATATCCCTCAGGTGCATTTGATACCTTGCCATTTGTGAAGATGGCCTTCCCATGGTCCTTGAATGTCTCATATGATTGTATCTGAGACAGTTCCAATTCAGTTGCGTCTTGCCACCTTGTGGTACCATTTTGTTTGTCAATATTGACAGCCTCAGCGTAATCTCGAGGGACTTGGAATCCAAACTTATACTTGACTGATCGACGTACTTGTTTGATCCTTGATTGTTTTGCAGCACGTATCAGGCGTTTACTCGTCTTGACGTAGCGTTTCAGGTGTTTCCATCCTGGTTCGTTGAGGAGCCCATGCTTCTTTCCATATATGGCAACGGTGATTGGGTCGTCGTTGGCAATAAGGGAGAGTGGTTCATAGGTTGTCTCCCCAGTTTCCCAATCCACAAGCAAGTTATACTTACTCCCCTTATAGTCCGGGTCGGTTGAAGACAGTGGGCCTTGATGTGCAATAACATCCCTGAAACGGAACAAATATCTCCCGAGGTCTGCGCTTGATTGTCCCTCTCAATATACTCCATCAACTGGTTATAAGAGATCATTTCATCAACGTCAGAATTTGTCTTGCGGTAGATGTACTTGATGCGTTCTTCTTGCTTGAGTGATTCTTCATTAAGATCTACAACTCGTTTGACAACGCGTGCTCGATGACGCTCCCCATTTTCTTCAGTGTCGCATAGGAAAGTGCGTCCTATCATGTCTTTGTAATCGATTGTAGGCATTGGTTTGGATGGATCTTCACTTTTACTGCGAATGAAGACAGTGTCAGCCTGCTTATCAGTGTCATCTTTCGGAGACGTCTCCCCTGAAGGTCGATCCACACGAAGGTTGGGTGTAGTGGAAGCGACACGGCGAACAGCGGAACGGTAGAGGATATGGTTGTCAGCAGACAAAATCTTCCATGTAAAAGCATCACCAACGTTGTGAGCAAAACCAACCCAATGGCCAAGTTTCTCATCGGTCGAAGAAGGGTAGGGACCAGACGACGGTTCGGAGGGGTCAACACGATAGTAGACTTCATCCCAGAAAGGAAAGAACAGGAGGTGCGAAATGTCGGGAGGGTGACCGGTGAGAGCCTCAATAGGAGTACGTCCAGAGTGTGCAGGTGAAGAAGAATGATTCAATAAGTCACAGACATATTCAAGGCAAAGTAACCAAACATTGGCCGGGCATCCAGTTGCATTCATGATAGCGTTCGTCATTCGTTTAACGGTCTGATAACGATTCTCGGCTTTGTTCTGATGCTGGTGGTATGGTTCAGAGCGATACTCCCCGATGAGCAAGGTGCGAAGGATATCCTTAACCTTATGGGAAATGAGAGATGAACCCCCATCACTAATGAGTGTCTCCATAACACCTTGCATGCGTATATTGTCTTGAAGAGTGTTCACAAATTGCTTGGTAGACTTGATACCGTAAATATCAGTGACAAGAGTATTGCGGCCAACAAAAATTTGAGCCACCTTTCCACCATGATCAACAGCAGGTGTATCAGAAAAGATCAAATCGGTAGCAACGGGTTCATGACGACGTGGTAGATTCAGGATAGGGTTGCGTGCCTTGAAATGTTTCTTGAGAGTGTCACAGTCAAAAATCACATTAGCATGTCGTGTAGTATGCTTGAAAGTATCGGCAATAACTTCCTCGGATTGCCAACCAAAGAAGGGACGAAATTGTTTCCAATCATGTTCTTCCACATAACGACGATGGACAGATGCATGTTGAAGGGTTGGGTCTTCACCATTAGCATCAGCATAGATAGAGAAATATGTGGTGTTGTCGGGTCCGTGGTCATAAGGAAGGTCAAGGAGAAGATTGAGATTGCAGACAACACGATCAGTGTACTCCCCATACGTGTCATATGGATAACGTGCCATACTGCCATCGGTCGCAACCTGATGCCATGTAGTAGAAGCATCATGCTGTGGATCTGAATGAGTATGGTCAAGAACAGAGGGGTCCCAAGTAGATGGCGAAGTAAAGATGATTTGCGGCAATCGGTCCATGTCATCATCAGAAGGGATACCTAATGAGTGGATAAAGGCAAGTCCATCCTTGATACATAGAGGTAATGCACGTCCATCAAGGGTAGTGATACGTTGCTTTCCATCCACCTTGACAGAACGTTCATCCACAGATAGCCCATAATGTTCCAATTGACAAGGCGCATTTATAGACTGTCCTTTTCCATAGTATGCATATTCGTTGAAGATGCCAACCATTGGTCCATCATTAGTTTCAAACTTGGCAGCACAAGTGACAATGGGGAGACCAGTAAGTTCATGGTTGTCGATTCCCACAATCGTGATGTTACGACCTGTCTTGGAAAGAATACGCATATCAGCTACGGCTAAACCACCATTGGCACCACGATCAATGAGTTGATTCCCAGTATAAGTCGACTTTCAAGAGAACATATATTGAGTCATGTGGACCTTCTGCTTGTGCTCATTCTGTTTGAAACTAACTTTCTTACTCGTCTTGGATGCGGCATTGGATAGAACATTAGACAAATCAGAAGCTGGGTGATTGAGGTCGGTTGACGTCATTGCTTGATGGATGAGATGGGTGGCTGGATCGGAATCATCCTGCGGATATGTGGGGTTATCCAGGTCATCGAAAACATCTTGACCAGGGTCAGGATCAGGTTCAGGATCAATGTCAAGGGAGTGTTGCTGTACCTTTCTTGGACTCGGAGTAGAAGCTTGCACGTTCTTGTTATACTCAACAATCATCTTGCGAGCATCCTCAGGAAGTTTAAACCATAGGTCACGAGGAAGACTGGCTTTTGGAGATGCCGTGTTATCATCTTGGACATTGGTATTGTTTATCTGATATGCATCGTCTTCCTGAAGGGATCCCTCAATATCATGTTGTGTTTCGTGTTGCTCGTGTTGCTTGACACTACGACGACGACCAGTTGCAGAAGATTGCGTGACTTGATCATGGTCATATGCTGCGTCCATCAAAATGGAGAAGTACGACTGATAACATAAAGACTTTGCTCCAGACTTCGTGTTGACGACGTTGTCCAAGATTTTAACTCTGCGAAGGTCAGGTACCTTCTCCACAGCTTGCATAAGAAACGTCATCCTGGTGTGATCAGGTATGCGATCAGAGAGATCAACAAGGTTATCGAGTAAACGTAGTTTGTCTTGGAAATGAAGCAAGAATTGACGTGATGATCCACGCCATGTATCATCGAGGCGAAGGTTGGAGATGTAATTGGTTAATCGTAAGACCTCTCGTTTTGCTAAGTCTGACTTCGTATGCAATGTGTGAAGCTTCTGTAACACTGCTCGTGCGTCTTCATCATGTTCATGTTCGCGAACATAAGCTCTTCCTTGATCAGTCTGGATGATGCGCACAAGGACGGAGTATAGGAAGATTTGTTGCTCTTGGAAAAGTTCTGTTGCATACGTATCATTTGTTGGCGGCTTGTATCGGAAGTCAAGAACATTAGATAAACTTTGGGCTTTTGCTGTGGTCTTGAAAGTCCTCCAGAACGTGTCGTAGTATTGTTCATCCTTGAATGTTTCATATGCCATAGCGTCACGCTTGGTTCCCTTCTTGAATGCGGTTAGGTCCAGTTGGGACTGTGATGCAGCAGAAGTAGTACTAAACGATTTGGGTGACGTCGAATGGGATGGAGATTTCATAGGTGATACTGGGTCAGTGATAGGGCTTCCAGAGCAAAAGTCAGTGTTTATACTCCATAGATCAAATTCTGCCTTGGTCAGATTCATCCAGGTTGCCTTGGAAGGTATACCCTGAATGTCGATACTCGTTTGTCGGAACCAATGGGCAAGCAACTTGATCTGCTGGCTTGTATTGACATGTAGGTCGTGCATTTGTTTTCCTGACTTGTATTTTGTCATACTATCCATGTTCTTCTCAGGGTCAATCGCCATATGTTCAATGATACTAAGGATATCATCAAAAGCATGATGGTGCATCCATTTCACCAGTACATTGACCCTTTCCTTGGAAAAGTTGAACAACACCTGAGTAATATGATCAAAGACTTCTTGATCAGATATACTTTGATTGGGGTTGAACTCTGGTGTGGTCGGTGTAGTTGGTTCCATGATTGCTTGACTTGGTGATAAGATATGTTGATATGTGTCCTGTGATGTCTTAGTCGAAAACTTTAGTTATGTGATGTCCGAAAAGTAACCCGGATGTGCGGAACTCGGTCTTGTTTCTGGTTTGGTGTGAAAACTACTTAAATATACTTAAACGTGGTCACTTCTGGGCTCGTTGTGGTAATCAAGTTGAATCGGAGACTCAGTAACAGAGGTAGCTTCTTCGTTGCCGTTGTGGTCCTCAACTAGGTGGTTCACTGGTTGGGTGAGTAGAGGGAAGATAGTGGCACGGAAGTCCTGGTGCAACTTGATAACGTGGATGAAACCAACGTAGTCGTCGAGACGGGTAGTCAAGGTAGGAAGAGGTTGGTTAGTCTTGTTCACGACCCAAATGGTATGGAAGTAATTGACCGGACGCTGGAAAGTAAGGAAGCGTACCCGAAGGCAGCCTGATGAGGTGGTCGATAGGGTCGTCGCTATGTACCGGTAGCTTGGAGATTGGTATAGCAAGTCTAGGAGTCGTTGGATATCCTCTAGGTCGACGACGGGTTGGGCGGACTCGAACGAGACCTCGTGTTCAAGCGTCGAACGGATGTGGTCCGGGTCGCTCTGATACTCGGATGGCTCGCGGAAGTAACGGAGGTGCGCGTTGATGAGACGGCTCGTACGTCGGGTGCGAGTTGGGTTCGGGCGAGGAGGTGTACTCGGTCGGCGTGCAAGGGTGTTCGGTGGGCGATTCGGGTCGGACGGCGGAGGGACGACTTGATCGGGAGTCTGGAACGGATTAGGCGTGCTAGCCTTCTCCGGGGAGTTAGAGGGCGTCTCGATGAGGAATTCGCCAGGGTGGACGGCAATCTGCTGTGTTGGGTCACCACTCTGCTGGAAAGCGTTGTAGATCCGACGGACAGGAGTATTGGGGTCACTGGACATGAAAACTTCGGGGAAATGAGACAGGTGAGACTGTTAATCTAGTAGAATTCCGTCAGTACACGCTGTAGAAGAGCCACAATCGATTACCAACTGATACCAAGGTTCTCCACGGGTCCGAGAACAAAGGAAACCCAAGGGTTCTATCGTAGGGATAGTCAGGACACTGAAGACGTGATGATATGGTAATGTTAATGATTGTGAGCTTACTACTAGGTTTGGTGTGTGAGGTTTCCATTCTTGTTGTCGATCGTGTGAAATAGGTTCTTGGCGGTGATAGGACTGGAATGGTTGGAGTTGATGTATGTGAGGTATATAACATGTATATGTGCTTGTATATCATGTACAGCCTCAACGAATCTTGGCTAAAGTTGGTATATGTAGTTTTGTTGGCGCGTCCTTGTTTGCAATCTTGAAATAGTGGGAACGATGATATGGTCTCGCGTGATTGTGATTCGTGCCTTGTGTATTTAGACCGTTGGGTCGGATACATGGTCGCCACGCTCGGATGGTTCTTGCGCGCGTCTTGACGAATTTGGGCGCGCACGCTTAGGGCATAGGTCAGGCTCGGATGTTCAACGGATGATCGTCCGTTGATGGGATATCAAGACCAAAGTTGATTCTTGGTAGCACGTTCGTCAATCTGTTCTCACTTTTTGGTATATGCGACCGAAATATATGTTGAGCTAGCGCGAAGCTAGGTATGTAGTGTGGACGGGACTCGACTAACCGATGAGGTGCCGAACCTAACCGATGATTTTCGGTGGGAGTTCTACTACTTCTTGCATAAGAGGGGTTGGTTCCATGTGTCAAGATCAACTTGGGTCCCAATACCACAGAGGGGTTGGTTCCATTTGTCAAGATCAGCCCTTTGGATGGATCTATTCAGTGATCATGAGGGAGCACACGAACTACTGTTTTCCTTGCGTTTGAACCACTGGCCACCATTCGGTTTGCAAAGATAGCTACCCGTGACAAATAACACTGACCACACCACGTTTCGCCTCAAAGAAGAACACTGACCACACACATTTTCGGAAAGATTTGGATCCAATCCAGGAAGGTACGGGAAAGGTCACCTTTCACCTCAACCTAGATCTTTGGCCACGTCATAGAAATTTACCTATTCTAGAGATGTTCGAAGTACTATGATTCATCGAATAAAGCTAATAGAGATAGGTTAGTAATATTGGAAACTTGGAAAGAAGCTCAACCAATATCAGTCTCAGCACGACGTAGTCTATAAGATCAAGTTTGTTCGTTCGAGTTGTCCACCATGTTTGCATCGTCGTCGTTGTTGAGGTTGGCTCCGTCGTTGTTGTCGCTGTTCTCGTGGCCGCGTGGAGTTTTGCATGCATGACGAGTACGACGTGACTCGGGAGTGTTTGACAGCGTGGACAGATTTGAACAGATTGTCGAATTGCTGTCCGACTGACGGCGTGACGACGATCTGTAAGGAGAAGCAGGGAATTGACCGATTGAAACTGACCCTGGGACAGAGGCAGTAGGATAGACCGGAATTTCGGCAGTAGATTTGACAGACATGTCATCAGCAGAGGTCAAGGAGTAGGATCCTTGTTGACGGCCAAGTAGCTCGACGTGCATGTGCTTGGACCCATCGGGATAACAGTAGATGTTGATCCCATTGAAGTTAGGATCTTCACTCTCATTCACGTAGCGGTTCTCAACGGGGAAGGGCAACTTCAAGCGGAACTCATCGATGAGATGCTCCGATCGCTCTTTCTTCAACTTCTCGAGCATCGAGCGACGGGCAATGATCTTCGGATGCATGGTCATGATATCCGAAACGAGTTTCGCCGTGTTCCCACTCATGTCATTCTTGACGACGTCTCTATTCAACGTGTAGGAGTTGAAGGCTAACTCGGCCAACGTCATGTAGGTATTCATCACAAGCGTGATGACGAGCTCCCAACCAGATGCTGCAACACGTACTCGGATGACGGGGTTATTGCCCGAAGGCAAAACCATCTGCAAGCTACAGCGCTTGCGGAGCTGGGGGTCCTTCCATATGTCCATAAAATATTGCATCGCACTAAGGGTGGTCGACGTCATCGTAGTAAAAACAACCTTCACACTAGAGGAGCTAGAGGCACTGCGAGAAGAAGTAGCATTTGATGCGCGCATAGTACGACTCGAGACTGAACCCCCCCACCACGACTCGTAGCAGAAGCGCGACTGGAAACCGAGCGGTCGTCTGACTGTCCCCCACCTCGACCAGACACGGAGGCAACCATGGAAAAACCATCAATGGTCATACCGCCAGCAATGGTGGCACGATCATCCCCTTCTTCAGGGATTGTTGGGATCAACCCATGGTCTGCAACCATATAAAGAGGAAAAGGTAAGACAGGGGATTGATTTAGTGGAGAAGCAACGAGGGAAGAATTCACAGCAAGGAAGGAAGCAAGGATGGAAGGAAAACCACAATGCAACAATCAAACTCACATTCGACTCCAGGGACATGGGAGGAGCGATCCATCACCTCTTTGAAGTGCTTCTTTCGACAGTTGGCAAGAGCAGAGGCCAATGCCTTGCAGGTGAACTTCTCGAAGTTCGGACACTTTCGCATCACTTGCGAAGCTGTCCACTCCTTCGGGATCAGGCCTTGCGAGACAAGAAGCTCAAGTTGCTTCGCCTCATCCCATTCCTTCGACCAGTTTGTAATCTTTCCTGAGCTATTAAACTTACAGCTAGGGGTTTGTGCATTAGGAGCTCGACGGGGTGCCATGGTCGTAAAGCAAATGTCGTTTCCGATCTTCCTCTTTTGTGTTTGTTGAGAATGGGTGCAAAATGAATTGGTGTCGATCCGCAAAAAGGAAGAAAACGATGCTGCACGCCTTGCGTGCAAGCAAGGTGAAACGCCGCACGTGCCCGTACCTTGTGACCAGTCGTATTTGAACAAGGTGTCATCGAGAAGTACACTAAATAGCGAAGAAGTTATTTAACAATTCTCTCCTTAGAAAAAAATGACGAAGAAAGGGCATAGGGCGTCATTTACTCGTCATTTTTTAGTACGGTGGAACTATGGTAGGGTCACCCTAGAAGTCACCTTACAGACGAGGTGAATGACGAGGTGACGTTTCTTTTACGGGAATCACTTTTTGTCTTTTCAGAAACAGAACTTTCTTTCAATGTGATTGCCGGATCACATTTAAATGAGTGAAAGATTTTCATTAAATGAAACTCATTGAACGGACATTCTTTATCATTCTGTTTCAGAAACAATGACAGACACAGCAATATGATACTTTGAGTGTGTCACATTGCAGTCACATTGTCACATACATGTCCTCACCAGTCACCATTGCACGATTCATAGCAGAGGCACCTTCCTGGAATCTGGAATGTTTTTCATGCCGAGAGAGTCGCACAAAGCATTGCAGTGAGGAAGGTTGATTGCTGCAACGACCCAACTAACAAATAATGCCACCAGTCCCCAACCACCCATGGCAAGGTGTTGCCTTTCCTGTCAACCCCCCCCCCCCCCCGGGCTAGGGGGGGGGAAAAGGCGCAGAGGGAGGGGGGAAAGAGGGGGGAAGGAAGGGGAAAGAAAGAAGAAGAGGCGAGGGGGGAAAGGGGGAAAGATTCACTCCCAATCACTCCCAACCCAAAGCCACCCACAGCACGTCGCACAAGGAATCGAATCAGTACAATTAAGACTATAGTAAAAATTACGAACCACTCAACAAAATGATAGAAAAACGATAGGAATAGAAAATTAACCAATCAAACCCATCCATAAAAATCGTGACACAAACCGGTCTAATAGGTTTACATGAAAATCGCTAATTTCAACGTGAAAAGCCTACCAGTATCACGTATGTACCTAGGTACGTGAACCAGTACCAGAACTGTCACACAACAAAATAGTGGAAGCAATCACTCACACACAGTTCGTTTACAAATTGAGTCACTGCGCCCAACGTTGCAAGTAACTTCTCACCATTCCCATACCCACCAGTGTTTCCCATTGGATCCTACTGGTGTTCACTTGACCATGGCACGTGAACGCAAAGCCGCTCCGAAAAGGCCTCCCGCTGCCGCCGCTTCTAAGGAAGATGGCACGCAAAAGGATGAGCCCCTTGACACGATTCCCAAAAAGAAGAAAACCCGTGTTGAGAAACGCGAGTCCGACGCTTCGGATGACACTGGAGGCTCCTCCGTGAGACTCGTAGAAATCCGCTCCCCTGATGGCGTCGTCAGGAAAGTGTCGAAGGAAGAAGCATCCAAAGCACTGAAGGCGGGGGCATTTTCCTCAAAAGAGGAAGAAAAGAAACCAGCTCAGAAGCTTGCCGAGATTTTGATCGACGACGATGATTCCCAGGGAGGCGATGGCGAATCAACCGACAAGAACATGGTTTTTGCCAAAATCCTTGACCGCCATATTCCCCGAACAATTTCCTTCCCCTCTACGGTGAAACGCACTTGCTCAGCGGCCTTCGGGCTTGCTTCGGCAATGGACGATTGCTTGTGGTTTTACAAAGCGGACCGTGGCGGAGGCTCCATGATTCCGGAGCTCCAAAACCTACGCGACCATGGAGCGAAGAAGATTGCGGATCGTTTGAACCTCCTACAGAACGTGAACAACGTGATCCAGCACACACTACAACCCTTTTATCAATGGGTGTGCTTGACGGAGCCCATTAACATTCTACACAAAAGCCCCGTCTTGCCGATTGTGGTACTTCTTCCTCCTGGTCGCCGCAAGGATGACCCAAAGAAGTTTCTTCCGAACAAGTTCCATGGTTTTGCCGTGGTCCAAAACTGGATCTACGATGCACAGGAAACGATCAGCCGGGAAGTGACGGAAGACCGTCTCGTCCAATACGGCTACCTCGAGGAAGGTGTATGGGGCGACGAGTCCGAGTCCTCTGAAGAGGAAGCCGAAAAGGATGAATCTCCCAAGAAGAATTCCATTATGGAGGATGAGGCGCTTTCCTCGGAAGACAAAAACGCTGAGGAACCGGCTTCACTCACCCCTGTCCCACAGCAAGAATGTGAGCCGGCGAAGCCAACGCAACCATCGAAACCGTTTATCAAACCACCGTTGGTTGTGGCTGAAGGTGTAAAGCATTACGCCGTGGTAATCAACGGAGCTTGGGTGACAAGCATGGCTACGGAAAAGATGGCCGATCTCAAAGAAGGTGGGGAACCCACTATTCCCACTCACATTGAAACGGGCTCCCGAGCCGGTACGACTCAGGTTCACAGCAACACGGCCCATCGTGGTTCCGCTGCTCCCCCTCGTGGTAGTGGATGGGGAGCCACACCAGCTCCTTCCAACCGCCGCTCTTCTCATGGGAGTCACCACTGAGAAGCACCATATGCACGTGGATGGCCATTTCCCACGGCTCCCTAAGCGATGGATATGAGTGAGTCTCTCCATTCTGCTATTCTTCTAATGGGCAAGTTTGAAACTTGACTGTAACCATGATAGAACATGTTGGCAAACACTACTCTGTCTTTTATCGTTCGTATTACTATCGCAAATGGCAAACAGTCACCGCATGAAACACAACGCGGAGACGGCCGTAATCCAGTTTCCTACTTTTTGGCTTTGCTCGACTTTGGACAACTCTTGTCATGAGGTGGACGGCCATTTCGGTTGGGACGACAGGCCCACTGAAGAAATGGCTGACAGCATACCTGATGCTGAGCCTTTGGACGGGCCGTTTCTGCAATATTTCCCCATCCCCATCCTTGTGCTTGTGGATACTGAGGCGCTGGTCCGCCAAACATCGGGTAACCACCTCGAGGAACAAGGAACGGCGGATGACTACCCTCCATCTGGGCGGGCACGCAGTAAAGCTGGTTACTCCAACCTGGAATATCAGGGGAAGCTTTCACAGGAGACAGTTTTTGCGGCGATAGAGGAACAGGAGACAGGTCAACCAAAGTTGGAGACGAATCATCGCAACTGGGTGTGGACGATGCCTTTTTGGAGGAACTGGATGGTGATGCCTTCTTGGAGGAATCAAACACAGCCTTCGTAACGACATCCACAGATGAGGGCGTCTCTTCGTTCTTCGATTTGACTGGTGTCGCGATAAGAGGGGAGGACCAAACACTGTCCGCTTCCTTCGAAGATGGACCATTCTTGTTTGGGAGCAATGGCGATTTCTTCTTGTCATGAACAAGAGGAACCGGATTATTTCCACACTGATCACAGTAACAACGATCATTTAAGGGAGACGATTGGAAAGCAGCCTGCCTTGCTCGCTCCTGAATCCAATACTCTGAAAAGAACCGCTCGCCGTTGTCTTCAGGCAACTCACGAGCATACTCGAAAGGAATTGTTGGATATCCGGACTCCTTTGCGAGATCGTTGATGTAACCGAGCTCGGAATGGTTGTAAAATGTGGGATTATTGGCCCAATATGCTGGAACATTCGGCCGTTCATCGACTGGTGTTGCAGCCATACGAAGCCGATGACGGATTCTCGTGTTGTACATTGTTGTACCTAACAAGTTGACATTGTCGCACAAGGAAGAACGCATTCCAACATTACCGAAGTGAGCAAGGTGATCATGGAACCCCTCGAGTTTCGATTCACATCGCAACAAACTGTACTCGGCCAAACCATGACGAGTCGTCTTCGTGGGTGGGATAACGCGATACATATCCTGAACAGGCACAATGTCCTGAATATGTGCCGCATTCTTCTTCTGCTCTTCCAGGGCGGTCTTGGTATCGACGGTGAAAAGCTTCTTTCCTGTAATGGGATCGGGGCGTCCGCGACCAGGTCGTTCGATGGGATCGGAAGAGTCAACCTTGTAATTACAGAACCATTCTTCAAGCTTCTGTCGAATGACATCAGGGGGCCTGATTTTCTTCATGAGGAACTTTCCATACTTCTTACGGAAATCCTTGGACATTTCGATGTCAAGGATATCTTGATCAGACAATGGTTTCTTGTCTCGACCCATATTTCCTGCACGAAGAGCCTGTACCAATGCCTGGTACGTTTCGGGCTCCCACTCATAGATGCAATGGCAGAGTTCTCGCAAAGCTCTATGATAATCGATGTGGCCCTGACGAAGCGTTTTGATGATCCTTTGTTGAAAATGGTACAAACCGAGTCGCCCAGTCAGTACCGCACCGAACAAGATCTTCCAGAACGCGTCCTTAGCAGGGTACGTGTCACTGTACATGGCAACCGGATTGAAATGTGGTCGACGGGCCAATTGCTCGGCGGCATGCGCAATATCAGCCACCCCAGTGCCTCCTGTCAATACAACGGAAGCGATTTCACCGGTTTCGGTTGCTGTATCCCAAGCGGCCGCCGCTCCAAGCTTCTTGGTGTAGTTCTTGACCATCTCCATTGTATGGTCTTGGGCAAAGAAAGCGTTGGTTCCAACTGATTGCATCTCGCGAACACACCGATCATGATCGCTTACCCTATAAGGTGTAAGGTTCGAAGCGCAAGCTTCATCAAACAGATCTCGAATCGTATCACCAGCTGGGGGCATGGTTGGCATGAACTCTTCAAAGCTGGGATACTCTGCAGGGGTGACTGGGTTGTCGCTGTGAGCATTGTAATGGCTCATGAAAGAGACATACTCAGCGAACCGACGGAGGTAGTCCTTACTTCCTCGGCTCGCAATCAATCGCGCAAGCTGTTCGCCGTTTCCGTACGTTACCATATTCTCTTGCACAACATGACAGCAGTCGAGGTCGAGATGGCAGTTGCCCGCTCCAGCATACTTCGGCTCCACGGGGTATGCATTACGCACGTACTCGGGTAACGTGAGAAGCACACGACCATCATTGCCATTGTACCGCTTCCCACATGTCTGACAAACATACGACATCACTATGCACCACGATGGCGGTCCGCTCATATTAAACAAGGGCATCAAAGTCTTATTCTTGGAATAATTCGTCCGATCTTGTTTCAGCATCCCTCCGTCGCAGGTTGGATCCGGACAAAGGATCTTGATATTGGGGAAATGGGCTTCCCAGTGAACATGATAAAGGGACGTACCCTCGACTGAATGGTAGAGGGGGTTGAGTGGTCTACCGTAGCTCCTGTCATTGGGGATTACAAACTTGAGACTATGGGGCGGAAACCACAAGTCCAAATCCTCTTTCGACATCTTTGAAATGAACTCCGCAACTATACTGATGGGTTCAGGGATTCCTTTCTTTTTTTTACTGCCATCTCCACTCAAGCTCCCTTCAACGATGGTAAGAAGGGAACCTGTTGGCATTGCCATTGGTGGAAGCGTTGTATCTGTTACTCCAGCCGCGACATTCGAGGCAACAAGGGGAGGACCAGTGGGAGGAGATTCGGTCTCATTTACTTCCATCTGATCCACAGAGAGGTTCCTGTTCATTTCGGATTCATCCATTTCTGGAGCACCCTGAACAGGAACCATATCTGCATCATCCAAAACAATTGGGTCATTTGTACTGCCGCCATTTTGTGGTGGAGGTGGTGGTTGAAGATTCATCTGCCCCTGTGGGGGTGGTTTCAGCTTCTTTGCTTTCGGTTTCGAGTCGTTGTCACTTGCCTTCCTTTTCCTATCAGGAGAAGGGACAAAGAAAGTGTACATCGCTTGCTGCTGGACGGCCTCCTTCTGTTTGAGGGGAGACTGGCGTTGTTGGTTCGATGCAAACACGTCCGTCAGTTTCTTCATGTACTTTGTGCATACTTTTTGGTTTTTGCGATTGCTTCTACTACAAGGGCAAAGATCGTGATGTTTTCGATGTGGTTGGGACTTGCCTGCTGCCTCTCTCTTGCAGACAGGGCAGTCTCGAGCTGGGTCAAAGGGGCGGTCCTCATCGTCAGCCTTCTTTCGACTGTGAGCTGTTGATGACTTGTACTGATGCTCTGGTCTCCTGCGGATTGCTCTACTGTTTGTAGCTCGCTTTTGGCTTTGGACTCCCATTTTCCTCTCTCCTCTCTCTCCAAATAAGTCAGAAACTAAAGGAAAGCCGGTGGGAACACGTGTTTCGTTCCGTTCTGTGCTGTTGCGGATTGCTTGTGGTAGTGGCTGCGGTGTCCATCCAACGTATGGGTTGCTCAACCTCTTGGCCGCGCTGTTGCTGCTGCCATTAAGGCCTTCACCTGCCATGGTTTTTTTTTAAGCGCTAGCTTTTTTCCATGCATGTAATAATCCCCTGTTTATGACCATTGCCAAATTTGTTTGATTGTTGTTTTTCGTTTGCCGTAGTGATAGGAAGTTTTTTGGCGCTCTATCGGCACCCTCATTGTCGATCCATTTTGGGTGCCGATGGATCGGCATGATGAATTGCCTCCATATTCCCTCCATTCCTAAGTCCGATACTCCGTTAATTTGTATGGTAGGAAACCTTGTCTTACTTCGTCACTCTAGTCTAATGTATAGTCAAATATTTCAAAACCTTGGAGGTTTTCAAAGGTTTGTCTAAGTAATATAGTACTCGCCCCTTCTCCAGATTGGCTTAAGTCGTTCTCATATTGTGCGCTCAATGCCGCGGGCTGTGGTCCACGGCCCTACCGCAACAGGTGGATTTGCTGTTCCGGACCTTTATGTCGAACAGGCGGTAGCTCATTTGACGGCATTCATTGGCTTTGGCCGCTCGGTGACCTCGATAACGGGATTCCTGCTTCGTAACTCAGTGGAATTTCTGCAATTGGAGTTAGGCACACCCGGTAATCCCTTTGACCTGGAGTTCTCGGTGTGGTCTCCTTGCGCGGTCCCGACGTGGTGCACGAGTCTGTGGGCCTTTTGCTCCCAATACGCTGTGTCCCTGCCTTCCCCCATTCCCTCGGTTCCGGCTCTCCGAACTGGGGACGTGTTTCTTATGGAATCTTTTTGGACTCACGGTATTCGGAATCCTACGGCGTTGGCACGTTTGAATGCTTGTTGGATGTACCTCCGGGCTTTTACTCTTGCGGACATTACGTCCGTTGACGGCACTTCTATCCTTCTCGCTGCTTGGACGGGCTCTGGCCCGTGTAGTCGTAGGCCCCATACTGAGTGGTGGCCAAGGTCCCCTCCCCCATCTGCCCTGGCTTGGCAGGAATGGCAAGCAGCCCTGGTTCGTACTTTTGGTGTTGACTCGCGTTTTCGTCGGTTGTCGTCGACTCTCGGCTCCTGGAACGTCCCGTTTGTGTTGTCCTCGTTGGTGCTGTTCTGCCCACATTGGAATCGGTTATTTGTCCCTTCTGGTGATGGTGTCTGGACAGTGGCGGCTGCCCGCCCCACCCGTCGTGGGCGGCCAGTCTTCTCCCTTACAACGGAACGCGTCTCTGTTGCCTCCTTGGTCTTCTCGCCTCCGCTTTTCGCGGCCGATGTCTACGGCCCCCCAACGTCCCCTATTCTGTTATATTCGGATGCGATCCCTGTTGATCTGGCCATGTGCTTTCCTCCTCTCCCTGTTCGACCTCGTACTTTTGATTGGGCCAGTGATGCTATGACTCAAGTGGCCCCGGTGTGGTTTCGTGACCCAGCTGAGCATCTGCTCCCTTTGTTAATCAAGGCACTTCAACAAGGCGCCCTGGCCGCGTTCTCTGATGGGTCGGCTCTCGAATCTCAGGCTGGCACTTGTGCCTGGGGCCTCGCTACCGCCCCTGATGAACTGGCGAGTTTGGCGGCGGGTTTCCGTATTCCAGGCCCGCCCACGGCCCATTGTTCTTTCAGAAGTGAACTAGCCGGCGTCATTGGGATTGCGACTCTCCTTCGGGCCATTGCTTTGTGGTTTCCAGATTTAGCGGGTACGGTCCACTTTGCTACTGATAGCGATTCGGTTCTTGGCCGCGTTTTCCGTCGGCCAACTCCGGCCACGGTGGCGGACCATAGTTGGGATCTCCTCTCCCACTGTCGGTGGTTGTTGGATGGTTTACCTAAGGTTCGGTGGCAGGCTTTCCACGTAAAAGGACATCAAGACCAGACTACCTCTCAATTGGATATCTGGGCCCGTCGGAACATTTATATGGATTGGTGTGCCTCTGAGGTGTACTCGCGTGTTCCCCCTGACTGTGTCCCTTGCTTTGTTTCGACTCCTCTCCCTTCCATTCGACTTGGTGACTCTGAAATCGTATCCTCGTTGGCGTCTCAGGTCCGCTCTCATGTTCTCCGCCCTCCCTTGGAGGCCCACTGGCAGCGACTGCAACGCTATGGTACGGCCTCGGCGCAGATTGTGGATTGGGGTGCTCGTGCGCATGCTCTTCTCCAACTGCCGCAGAGTCGCCGACACTGGGTCATCAAGCATACGGCCAACCGGTCCGCGGTTGGCGTCGAGATGGTCCGGCGGCGGCAGTGGCGCGAACCACGGTGTCCGCGCTGTGGAGCGGCAGTGGAAACGGCGGATCACGTCCTACGGTGTCCCCACTCCGAGGCAAAGCATCGCTGGCACGAGTCGTTGACGCGTCTCGACCGCTGGATGGCCCTCCGTCACACCCAACCCTCGGTGGCAAGAATGATCCTCGACCATCTTCGCGCTTGGGTGGATGACTCCAACTATACCCCACCCTTTACTTCCGTTCCGGGTTTACGCGACGCTTTAGAGGAACAATCACAACTTGGCTGGACGTCTGCCGTAATGGGATTCTGGTCCTTGCATTGGGCCGCCGTCCAACAGCAGCACTACCAATTTTTGGGCAAACGATACTCAGGCCGTCGTTGGTTAGCATCCCTGATTCAGCAGTTATGGAATACTGCTTGGGATCAGTGGGAGCATCGCAACGCGATCTTTCATGCCAATGAGGCCCTTCGTCTTCAGGCTGAACGGCAACAGGCCATCCAACTGGCGTATTCCGGGCCTCTCCGTACCTCCCCTCTTCTCCGTCTTCTCTTTCGCCGTCCATTGGAGCGCCGGCTACAGGATCCGCCCCATATCCAACAGGCGTTCTTGCGTCGCCTTTCGACTCCGGTCGTCACTGCAACGGCTCGGGCGCTCCGACGGCAACAGCGATGTTTTCGCTCCTTTTTCCTCCGCTCACGGGATACCTGAGTGGAGCGTCCCTTCTTTGTTTATTGTGGTTTTGACTGTGTGCATATCGATATTTCCCTCCATCTCTTGCATGTCTTTCTATATCCTTTCCAATTCTGGTCGACTTGCCCGGGCGGGATTCGTCTCCCCTAGGTACACAAGCGACGTAAAAGCCTTCGGCAGTTTCTCGTTAAACTAATCTATGAGTTATTATTATTATTGTCTAAGTAATATAGTAGGAACGACATAGGTTTTGGAGGTTTTCGACCAATCATATCTCTGCCTTAGCTAAGTGTAGTCCTCCCCCCCCCCCCCCCCCCCCCCCCCTCACATGCTCTTTCATGGCTTGGAGATGCTGGGCCGGGTTGCTGGAGCTCCGGACAACGCGTACCGTCGTTTCAAATCGTTCTACGGTACGGATCCACTTACAGAATTGGATCACACAGCTGAATGGCTGTGTCCTTAATCATCTATTTTGGTCTCTTTTTTTTCTAAAGAACTATGGGACAGAGGCCCAACATGCCGCTGTGTTCCATGTCGATGAGAAAACACTTCGAAAATGGGTGTGGTTCATTCTCAAAGGAATGACCACACTCCGCGTGCAATTTGTAAGTTCTGTGGTCACTGAAATTTGAACTCCCCCACGAAATCCCCCACTCACCAATTTTTTCTCTACCTGTTTCTGTACACAGATAAGATTGGGTAACCGCTTCATGCGAGACACCCACCTGCGTTCAGCGCTGGTCGTAGATGGAACCGACTATAGAATCTTCGAGCCTAGGGCACTAGGCTTTAACCCTGGTTGGTTTATGCACAAATTTCGTGGTCCGGGTGTCCGTTGGGAGGTAGCCACGTGTATTAACACGGGTTGGATAGTTTGGATCCACGGCCCTTTCCCTTGCGGGACCTACTCGGATCTTCATATTTATCGCATGGCCTTGAAGACCCACTTGCTTCCTGGCGAGCGTGTGGTAGCGGATGGAACGTACAAAGACCCTACCGTCATTCTCAAACAACAAGCTCGGAATCCCGAACACGCACGTGAGATGGCCCTTGCTCGCTCTCGCCATGAGATCGTCAACGGACGATTCAAGGACTTCGGTGCGCTCTCTCAAGTTTTTCGTCATGACCGAAACAAGCACCGCTTTGTATTTACTCCTATTGCTGTCATCACACAGCTAGAAATCATGACTGGGGGTGCACCTTTCGACATCACCGCTCAGCACAACCATGCTCTCGCCTAAATGCATGGTCTCTAGATCACTTGAGATTGCATCTAGCTAGATTGCCATTCGACCTTTAGAGTCTAGAGTGGCCATAATCATTCTGCTAGTAGACATCATACATGCTATGTGTCCTAATGCATTTTCTACGTAGCTACTACTCCTCTAGTACTACTCCTACTCTAGGAGTACAAGGGCAAGTCAAGTAGTGGGTAGCTACCCGTAATGCCTTGTTACTTACTCCTTCTGTCAGACGTCAGTGATATATTCACTGACATGATGTCAGTCGGATTTCAGACGAACTGAAATAAAAGATCGGAGCTAAAGGTAACTGCTTACTACTTCATTCGCACCACAGACTGTATTTCTAAAAAACCAAGAGGAGACTTGATGTGATTGCAATCTCATCTATGTATTGGCTACTCTCTCTAGTCTACTATGCAATACCAGTCGTGGTGATTCGAAAGGGGCCCATAGTTCCGCAAGTAAGCAACTATTTAGAACAATTTGTTAAACTAGGGCTGCGGCAAGGACGAAGGTGACCTTATCATAGCATCAGGGACACCCGGAAAATCTTCACAGAGGACTGTAGGTTGACATTTTAGAAAATTGGTAGTACTGTACTTCTCATCTAAGTATTCTATGTGTTATCACGCATGCCTTCTCTCGTATCTAAGTAACCTAACCGGACGGCGTGTGATTTTACTTAAGGGAAACTTCATGTGAAATTTCACATCGACGATGTGAAATTTCGCATCTGTGATGTGAAGAAAACAGTGGCGATAGGAATATTCACACTTCATGTGAAAATTCACATGAATATGTGAAAATTCACATCAACGATGTGAAGAAGATGTGAAGAAGATGTGAAGACGATGTGAAATGTGAAGACGATGTGAAAACGACAAAAAATGAGAGTCTTAAAGGGTGAATGAAGGACTATAGAAAGTAGTTACTAGCTCTGCTGGTTTTCCTGATCCTCCGTCACTGGGACCTCATTGATTCCTCGTAGCTGCTCTTTCTTCTTCTTTTCGTTGACTCGTTTGAGTTCCAACTCAGCAACAAACTTTTTGCGGCGCTGCTCCTGGTAGATATGCTCCTTGAACTTTTTGGACGAAAACTGTTTGTAGGATTGTCGCGTGCGTTGTAGCTCAAGCGGTGTAGTCTTGAGATGCTTTCCGTCCGCAACATCAGCACGCAACTCCATCTTGGCTTCCGAGAGATCAAAAGTCAACTCTCCAGGTCCTGTCGAACAGTAGAGCCTCCATCTGTTGATCACTGAGAGACTTGCTCTTACGAGTCTGCTTGACGTGATCCTTGTAGCGTTGCTCGAACTGGCTCCAAACAACTTTCTCCTTGATAAAAACAGCTGTCTTCTTGTAATGGTCCCATGCGGCAGAAGCTGTCGCATCGATGGGCATCGTCCCGTCCACCAGGTCCGAGATCACCAGCTCCCTGGACTTGCAGAACCTCCAATTGATCCATCCGTCGTTCTTGCTTGGAGCCATGGTGTTTGATTGTTTTGTGAGACGTCCGGGGCCGTCACATGTATGAGTCTTGTGTTTTGTCCGTTCAACCATGCGGAAACGGACGGGGATCACGTGCATGGCACAAATCGGCATTCTAGCTAGGTAGATACACGCAATAATTATTCGAAGCATGCCGAGATGCTTGTTACTCGTCGTTGTGTTTTCGTTCTACCATGCGGAAGCGGATGGACAGAAGCCTGCCTCGCATGCATGGCACAAATCGGCATTCCCTATATACAAGCATCCATCATTTGACGCATGTCGAGACTCTTTTGACTTGTTGTGGGGTCACGCCTGTCATTTGGTCTCCTACACGGAAACGAATGTAGCATGCACGTCAAGGGCTTGTTCCTAAGAAAGAGTTTAAATAGAAGAAGACTTAGGCAATCATTGCTCTATGATTCTTATCAACTAGATAGGCATCCTTGTCTTTGTTGTTTGGCGCCTCTGACTTGCAAGCAAGGCTCGGTCATGCTGGTTGATTGTTTCTGTTGTCACAAGACGAAAGACGAGAGCATAATGCAGACCAAAGAGGAACAGCAAGAGAACGAGAAAAAAGCCAAAGAGAAAAGGCAAACACTCTTTGCTCAATACGAGTTGAAGCAGATTGTTGGTGACATCGAAAGGTCGAAGCTTCCACGGCAGTCGGTCAGCTTCTTGGAGATTGCAGAGAAAAACCCCTTCTTTTACGGAACCAAAGGCGAGAAGCGACGAGAGCAGCTTGCAAAGAAGTTTAGTTGGTACAAACTTCTGCTCATCAAGAACTACCTCGTCCACTTGCAGAGCCTCCAAGTCTCCGAAGTCAGTGAGACAACCAGGGCAGAGACTGACGCGTTTAAGCAGTGCGAGGGAGACGTTGACCCATCCATCCCCGAGGCGACGAAGATTGTTGAATCATCATCCTCTGCCTCCAGCGAAAGCACCGAAGACGGGTCTGTCCGAATCCACAGGCCGCCTCACAAAGTTTCCGCTTCCAACGACGAAGCTTGTGAATTGTCGGATCAGTTTGGTGGATTTTCGTTTGCACCACCGTCGTTTCAGCCAACACCCGCCACAAAAGCCTCCCCAAATTGTCGGCAACAAGGATACCAACGCACTCCTCCCCGACGAAACCAACGGACTCCTCCGCGAAACCAACAAACTCCTCCGCGAAACCAACAAACTCCAGGACGACAGCACTCCAACAGGCCCCCTCTCTTTTCACCCACCACAATGGACGACAGCAGCTCCAACGAATCCCCCGTCGATACGTCGAACTGGATCGAGATCGATGTTGACCTATCAAAATTGGAGAGAAATCGTGAGTTTGAGATTTTTCGACTCCTCGGATTGCGCTACAACAACCACATACGCAATGCCATTCACATACGCAAGCTGATCGCGGGTGAGGATCGACATCTGTGGTCAGCGTCGATCCCTCACAAATACGTGGACCAGTCCTTGTGGAACAGATGCATCTTACTTACCGGACCATCCCAGGACCATCATGCCCGCAACAATGCTAAAGATTATGTGATTGACATGGAAGCCAGTGCGCAGACGGTCACACTGGATGCCATCAATGGTCTGAGAAGTGACATCAAGGCCGCAGGAAAAAGTCGCGAGTTGATGAACTACCTCCTGAAGTTCAGCGAGGAGATTTATTTAGACAACTTCACGCTTGCGAACGACGAGACTTATGTCCCTACCGAAGTCACCGCCATCCCTCACACGTTTCACCTCCAAGGGGAGACGTACGATTCACTGACCTGGTATGCCTATTGGACAATTGCCGAATCTGGGGGCCGTCGCGTTGGCCTCAAATCCAGCACTTCTCGGCGTGACGCGGATATTGCAAACCGTCTGGCTTCTTGTCGTCGTGCTCACACTCCCGCTGCCCCTACTCCCATTGCCCCTACTAGTGGAGGGGATGACTCCACGGTTCACAACTAGATTCATGAGACTGCATGTGTGAGCTGAGACTAGTATGAGATCGAGAGCCAATTGTAGTGAGGTCTCAGCCACTTTGAAAAGACAACAGCACAAAGCAACAGACCTATAGCGTGGTAGGCAATAATGGTGAATTAGTACTAATATCAATTATCAATTATTATGCAGTGGTCAAACTTCCAATACATCTAAGCGTCAAAGATTGGTGCTCCATTGTCCATCTGATACTGGACAATGACGCAAACCGCTTCGAAAGCGATTTTGTGTTTCTCCTGGGTATGGCGGAACGTCTCACTGAGGCATTTGAAGAACTTGATTCGTCCGTTGAAGCTCTCATGCCTCTGGCGAACACGAGAGTCTTGAAGTTCTTCAGCAACTTGGGGTCCATGTCATTTGGGGTGCTCATAATTCCAATCTCGTCCGGACGACTCGTCTGGTATCCTCGATCAGCCACCACAAATCTTCCCGGATGGTCGGTTTTCATTTTCTCCAAGAGTCCGTGGTCTCGAAACACAGTAATGTCGTGTTTCGACGCTTGAAACGGGCCGTTTATCCACACCAGTTTGGGCTTGAAGATGCCGATCGCAAGCTCATACTTCAACGCTCCGTGGTTGAACTTGTGTGAGTAGTACTTGCGATCGACAGACTTTGTCGGATGCTTTGGCTCATTGATTTTACAATCAACCCCGTCGACAGATATCGCAAATTTCGGGAGCGGCCTGTCGTCACGATCGAGAGCACGGTTCTTCTCGCAAACAATTTTTGTACCTTTTAGAGCCTGGATCCGAGCGATCCACTTCCATAGTGCTCTCCCCGAGGCATACTTCTCATTCACCTTGAATGTACATGCCAGGGTTGTTGTGTTCCGTGGATAGTTCCACAAAAAGTACATCGCAAGCATAAACATCTTTAGTCCATGAAGCTTCTCTTTCTCAGAAAGAGAAGCTTCAGGAATAGCAGTGGTATTCATATCATACCATATGTTAGCCACGGTGAGTGGGTCAGACCCATAGAGAGATCGAAAATCCTTATAGAGCTGTGCTAAGCTACACACGATGCCATGCACAACACTACAGAGCTCTAGGCCTTCACGGGCAATCTCATTAGGTGTTAAGATGATCATCGTACCTGACTGGTTGCAATCTGCTTTGCTTGATAACGAGAATGCTTTCTCTTCTGTGTTTTGTGAGGGTTTTCCGATGGCGCACTCCCCCACAGAAATCCTACTCTCGCCAAAAAATTCTCGTGTTCTCATATTATTGAGCAGGATGTCAATGTGTGGGAGTACGCAGCAACCAAACAAATTGACGCGAGAACGACATCCAATACAACAACAGCAGCAGCAGCCAGACCGCCAGCAGCAACCAGCTAGCAACAACAACAAGCCAGCAACAACAACCAGCAACCAAACGAACGATGGCACCGAAGCCTTTTGCACTGACCCAGGCATGGGAGGACCGAAAAGGAGAGCGTATTCGGTTCCTGAAAGGAACGTACAAGGGTGGGCATGGATGGTACGACGTTGAAGGGAAGAAAACTGAAGTCAAGGTGTGGGTGTTGGTCAGTCAGCCAGAGGCTATGCTGATTTGCACCCAGGTCAACAAGGACAGCATCAGCGAGTGGAAAGAAGACGACGATTTCACCTATGAGACGGCAGTTTTGGACCAGCATCCGGACATTGCCAGCCAGATGCATGTTCTGTGCATTGAGCTGGACAAATGCAACATCCACGATGCCAAGCCAATGGCAAAAAGGTTCGAAGACATGCTGACTGAAGCCATTCGAAAGCAGCAAACCAAGAAACCCCACAAAGCCCGCTGGAGGCACGTTGAAGACCCCCTCGACAACTGAGGTCCATTTCTGTTGCGGTTGATGCTATTATTCCAACCTGCCTAAAGTAGTGTGCGTATAAGACGAATAACGAGAATCGTTTATATCTTTGTATTTCCTTTGTCTATTGTAGCAAGATTGAGAATCGTGGCTTGTATCGTGTTTTTTCGTTTGTTGCCAAACGCGCGTGCACACGGAAACGAGTGCCGCACCTCTACTTTTGTTCATCGACCACCACACAAACAATCAAATGGTGAACCAAGAAGAAGAACCGATCCCCATGTGTGTCATCTCCATCGATGGCGTCCATTGTAAAATGAAGGAGCCATCGCAGCGTGCAAGATCCCATTACTCCCACAAGAAGTTCGACCACCAGGAGCCTGCCAAGACGAGCAGAGGACGACAAGACGACAAGACGAGAGGATAAGAAGACGACAAGACGATGGGATGATGAAAATCTACTCTAGTGCCTAAACGAAGTAACATCAATTGATTATGCTTCTTGTTCCACGATCTATAAGACAAGAAGGTCATTCGAACATGATGTTAGACGATGTGAAGAGGATGTGAAGATGATGTGAAGAGGATGTGAAGAAGATGTGAATTCACATGAGATGTGAATTTTCACATGAGAGGTGCGATTCTTAACGTGAAAAATCGCACCTCTCATGTGAAAATTCACATCTCATGTGAAAATTCGCATCTGATGTGAATTTTCGTAGAGCTATGCGTGCGCGCAAAATCCTTAAGTAGATTACTTCAAATCCATGCATGCGTGTCCGTTAGATTTTCTCCAAGATTACTTAAGATCGTTCTACTGTAATAAGAAATTTCTACAATTTTGTTTGATTGGTCGCGTGTGAAGATTTTCCGGGTGTCCCAGCTTCATGGCTGTACATCCTGGTCATCTACGTCATTCCCGTACCTTCCAGCATCCAACATAGTGGCTACTCCTACGCATGTTCAAGATGCTCAGAAGGTCGACCACAACAACAGAAACAACAAAGAAATAGAGAGAGAGAGAGAGAGAGAGAGAGAGAGAGAGAGAGAGAGAGAACCATGGATGTCGTGCAGAGGAATGGTTCCACACAAGTGGTTGTTGGAAGTCAAACGACCACGAGAATTCGGACCACGAATCGGATGCCAATGGCAAAGATACTGCTTCTTGTGGTATGGTGGAGTTTGTTAATTGGCTTGTTTCCCGTTTATTCGATTGTTGCCATGATTGTGGTGGGAACAGTGGGCGATGCCTTGGACTTGTTGGAGCGAGCCGATGCGAATGCCGATCCGAACTGGTATTTACCCTATGTCGTGGTCGCAGTGGGAGAACGACACGAGTCGAATGTTGTCACCTTTTCTCGCTCCTCCAAAAGTTTTGTCTATCCCTTTATTCTGGAGTACACACAACCGCTTCTACCGCAACAACCACACAAGAAAACCAAGTCTTTACCCCATCCCCAATTTCAAGGCCAGGTACTGTTTTCTGGAGATAATTTTTTCCAGTGTAGCCAAGTTTTTGCAATGTTTATCCCGTATCCCCCGTCTGTTTGTGGGCCTCAACGTCAGACGTCCCTTCTTGTTGTATATTCATGGCTTTACAGTTCCGCCCGAAACGGTCCTGGAAAAGGCTGCTCAATACAATGCTCGACCGAACCGAGCGTACAATGTCATTCCCGTGATTTGGGATACGACACAACAACCCACTGCTTATTTGGACGATCGGAAAACGTTGGCTCCGCTCGCCTCGGAACTTTTTGCTCAATCCTTTGGACGGCTCATGAATTTGTTTACCGTCTTTATGCGATTTGGTCCCACCAAGTGTTTAATGTGTCATAGTATGGGTAACTATGTGTTGCAAGGTTTTGGTCAATCCCATCGAGACATTTTTGCCCCCTTTGATCACATCTTCATGGTCGCACCCGATGTGCGCGAAGATCTGTTTGATGTTGGAACCAACAATTACAATCCCTCCGTACGACAATTGATTCCAAAATATTTTCAAGTCGGCATGAATCATTTACGGAAAGCTTACGATCCCAATAGTACTGTGGACACGAATTTTGATGCCTTTGCCAATCCAGGCAAGAACATTGCCTCCATGGCGCAATACAAGGTTCATGTCTTGTGGAGTCAAAAGGACAAGGCGTTGCTCTTTCGTCGATTCGCACACAAGTTCTTGCGCAAATTCAAGCGAGCTACGCGGAACGTCTTGCTTCGTATCCGACATTTTCTGCATCGCGATGAAGGTGAAGAGAGTATTATTCTGGATCCAATGTTGTCCATGTTCGAGAAGGAAGTACGTCAACGAAAGGGTGGTTTTTGGTTGAACAAAGGTTTGCGTCACCTGTTAAAACGATCCCGTGTGGGCCGTCCGGTCCGAAAATTCCTGCGAGGGTGGGCTCGCAACATATGGCAAGTCCAACCCCCATTCCTGTTGGAAAATCCACCCACCACGGCTTTGGGTGCCAATGGAGATCGACAGGATCGGATCCACGACGATTTAAAGCACAAGATTGTCTTTTTCAACTTTGATGAGTACAACAACCATTGTCCTCTGCGACACAATTATCAATGGAGTGAAGAGGCCATTCGGTACTATGAAAGTGTGTTGGACTAAGAATTACAAAGGAGAAAGATGTTGAGGAAAGACATACTCTGGGAATTCAATGTCTCGATGAAACGTAATGGGGCAAAAAATGACATATATTGACTCATTTTCTTGCCACACAAGACAAAAACAACCACCGCATTGCGTCACGATTTCAATTTCTTTGAAAAATGCTTCTATGAAATATGCAAAGAGTAATTTTCATTGGCGCTATGTTGCGCAAAGAGCCCAAAGCCCCCCTTTCTGGCAACTAACAACCTAACATCTGAACCCCGATGAAGTATCGACTATCTATGGATGATGATGAAGCTGAGGGAGTCTTTTCATCTAAACTCTGAACATGCAGGGGATATGGAGAACATCAACAGCGTCGATAGAATGGACCCTGGTGAGTCCAGTAGATTTGTCGTAGGAGTATATTATGGATTTCAGTACACATCCTATGATTACATTAAAACCTGAAATTTGCTTTCGCAGCTGATATCATCAAGTTACTACCCATGCTACCACGACCGAGATGTTGGATGGGGTAGAAACACTGACCACAGCATTCGGAACTGGGCAACGTCTCATTTTTTATATCACTGACCACACACCACTCGGAACAAGACCCAAAGATCTTTTTCAAGATGCCGAGGAAAATCGTGATTAGCAGCAAACGAAGAAGACGACTGTGACAGACACACAATGAAACGGCACTGACTATAAAAACGACAAAGGAAACAATGGGCCCCATACAGAGAAATGGAAGCAGTAAATTGGGCCAAGGAGGCCAAACGACCATGCACAGGTCGACGTCTACAATTACTCAAAATCTGTGTCGTCGTCTGGCATGGTGGAGTCTGTTCTTGATTGGCTTGATCCCCGCTTCGATTGTTTTCATGATGTTGGTGGGCATTGTCGGAAATGCTTTCAATTTGTTGGAGAGAGCCGATGACTACATTACCGACCAGAACAGGTATTTGCCGTATGTCGTGGTGGGCGTTGGCGAACGTCATGCCTCCAATGTGGTCACCTTTTCTCGCAACTCCAAAAGTTTGGGCTATCCCTCTATTCTGGAATTCACAGAAACCACCAAATAAAAGGGCCTATTCTCCCCACCCGAATTTCAAGGCCAAGTGTTGTTTTCTGGCGATAATTTTTCGAGTATGACCAAATTTTTGCAAGGTCTGGTTCGCATCCCCCGACTCTTTGTGAGCCTCAAAGTCAGTCGTCCCTTCTTGCTGTACATTCACGGCTTCTCAACTCCTCCAGAAAAGGTCCTGGAAAAGGCTGCTGAATACAATGCCCGAGCGGATCGAAAGTACAATGTTATTCCTGTTATTTGGGATACGACACAATTTCCACTGGCCTATATGGATGATCGCAAAAATTCGGCCCCCGACGCGTCGGAACTCTTTGCTCAATCCTTTGGACGGCTCATGAATTTATTCACCATCTTTATGCGCTTTGGTCCCACCAAGTGTCTCATGTGTCATAGCATGGGAAACTATGTGTTACAAGGCTTTGGTCAGTCTCATCGAGACATTTTTGCTCCCTTTAAACACATTTTCATGGTCGCACCCGATGTACGCGAAGACATTTTTGACACGGCCATTAACGACTACCAACCATCCATGCTCGAATCGATTCCAAGATACTTTCGAGCCAAGATTAACCGTTTGCGGAATCTGAACCATCCTGGCACGAATTTTGATGCTCTGGCAAATCCAGGAAAGGACGTTGCCGCCATGGCGCATAGCAAGGTTCATGTCTTGTGGAGACCGGACGACACGGCCTTGTTTTTTCGACGATTGGCTCACAAGAATTTGCGCAAACTCAATCGGTTCAGGCGCAACGTTGGGGCTCGACTCCATCTGTTTCTTTTAGGAGATGACGACGATGATGATGATAATAATGGCGTGGAAGAGCCACCTCATCCACCCAAAAAGGGACTACGCAAGCTCGGCGGGGTATTCAAAAAATTGTTTCGTCGCCTCAGACGACGATCTCGCATCGGTCGCCGTGTCCGAAGGGCATCGCGTGCGGTGGCCCGCACAGTGTGGGGCACGCAACGTCCCGTTATTTCGGAAAATCCACCCACGAGCGCTCTCGGAGCCAATGGCGATCGGCAGGGGCAAATTCATGAGGGTTTGAAAGACAAGGTATTGTTTGAAAATTGTGCCGAGTACAATTGCAGGGATCCATTGGGACACAACTATCAATGGAGTGAGAAAGCTATTGAGTACTATGAAAGTGTGTTGAAGTAAGAGAAAACGTAGCGAAGAAGGGGACAACATTAACGACAACTGAACCGAAGAACAGATACTGGAAGTCAGTCCGATTCTCATCCCTCACCATCTCGAAGGACAATTTGTCGAGTAAAGGAATATAAGAACATATAGCACCAACCACAATGTTTGATCCTTCTAAGCTCATGCTCTTGTACCAAATCGACGTCCCGTTTCACGCACACCGAAAGAACAGATCGGCGGACGTATGCTTCCTGGCCTGTACAGCTCCGATCGGTGCCCTGAGTGTCTCACGACCTGATGAGGGTCTTGTTATCTACCAGCCCTTTGTCAAAAAGCCGCTGAGGCTAGCCCTAGAGCTGAGGTTAAACCCCCAATCGTTCTGGATTGTAGTACACCTTCGACGGTCTACCAACAGTTCTTGTTTCTCTCTTGGTGCTGTTTAGGATGGGGAAAACAACAAATTTTGGTCTGGATCATCCATGCATTGGTGGCACCATTCAAAGTATGGAATTTTCTCAATCAAGAGTGTTCGAACCCGGTCCGCCACGACGGGATCGTTGAGACACTGCGTTTCGTTGGCATGAACCTTGTTGGTCGAACGATGTATGTAGGTTGCCGGAGCCCGTTTATGTTGCAACCGTTCTCCCATATAGTCCAAGTAGGGTTGTACGGGAATGGGATTGAAGCATTTGATGGAATGGTTCCGTAAGTGAGGCTGATGCTGATCGGGTAACCAGGGATGAAATCGATCGGCTGCCACAAAACACTTTTTTGCCTCCTGCACTAGATTGGATGCCTGACAATTAAAGGTTCGACCCTTGTGGTTGCATTGCGACCGTAAATGGGCCACGGGATCTCGACAGGGAACATGAAGTTCAAAGTTCCACGTCTCATTCATTCGATTCCATACCATGGAGGGGTTTTCAAAACTGACATAGTCGCAGTTCTCATAGCCAATTTCGTCCATTATGCGTTGGGGGACCCGTCCTCGATTCCAGTCCGGAAAGGATTTGTTCACCAGGTCATTGCCTCCGGCTTTTTCCTCGGACAAACTGCTGACATTAAATTTCCTGAGTCGACGTTCGACCCGCTTGTTAAATTGGTAGGCGTCGTAACTGTAGCCCTTGGTCCCACATACACGTTCGTATTTGGCCGCCAACACACCGTTGATGGTCGTTCCTGCAGTCTTGGCATAATGCAAATGACCATAGACTTTTGAGGGGAATGGTGAAAAGGAAGACACTTGTGGTTTCGTCGTTGAGGACTGACAGTCGTTGTGTACAGGTTTGCGGAGTGCTTCTTCCATACTGTTTGGACCATCGACCGTGATGGACAGCATGGGACCCAAAGTGAATATCAACGACATTAAGAGATTGCCAATAAAGAGCAGAAACAAAGGGCCTGTTCGTATAGAGCGCATCTCTTTGAGAGTGTGGAGCAACAAACCGACGACAGCGAGAGAGACGAGAGGTGGACAATGCCAGAAGAATCGACGAGAAAACGTGAGACGAACCGGTGTCTATCGGGACCAATGGGTTATCGAAATTGGGGGAAGCCAAAAACTTTGTTACGATGCACTATGGCCCCATTCTATGTGATTTTTCGTTGGGTACGATTTCGGATATATCGAAGCGTCGTGTCATTTTGTCTCGGGCCTCCAGTTGCATTCAACGACCTTGAGTGGGCCTCAAGTTCTCTATCAGCACAACGATAACTAACTAAACCATGGCTTTCAACTATTTCCATATCTATTCTACAAGCGTTATAGCTCCTTTCCTCCCGTTTTGTGTGCATCCTCATATGTTACGGACCGCTCGACGGGACCGTCCAGGTATATCCATTGGCGTCGTGCTATTGGCAGTCCGCTCTAGTAGACAAGCGCTTCCCCAGAAACGTTTTATTGGTTGTGCAACTTGTATCGAACTTGCAACGAGGCGACCAAGGCTCGCAAATCATCCAAGTAGCCAAAAAATTGTTGATAGCGATGATTGCGACCATAAAAGTCCAACGATTCCTGGTTGTTGAGTTCCGAAAACAAGGGTCGCAGGGACGACAACGTTTCTGCCGCAGCATGATGTTGGCCCAAATGATGAATGCGATGATCGCGGACACCGACACACCACCGTCTCCAAATATAGGGTGTGGGTGCCGCCGTATGGGATTCGGTCAACATCCAAATGACCAACACGTTATGGATGGCCCGAGCCAAGCGACTCTTGACGAGGCCCCAAACGGTATGGCGTTGGACCAAAATGTTGACCAAGACTTGCAAACTGGCATCGACCATGGAATGTCGCAAAACGTCGCGACTTTCCAACGTCCCCTTGCTTGCATTGTGATGTTCGTAATGAAATTTGCGCAGGGCGGGAATTTCGTGCATACTCCAATGCAAGACAAAGAAAATGGCATCGTACAAGACAATGCCACTCCCGACTTCCAAGGCCAAGTACAAGAGGTCGGCCACCAAATTGGTGACACTGTCGAATCGGGGCACACCATCGGGTAGAACGGGTCCAGCCGGTGGCACAATTATGCGCCAGAGATAAATTCCGACCCAATACCCAAAGGTAGCTTGTGCCGGTTGACTCAGTGCATTCAACACTCCCAATTTCAGTTGCTTGACATTGCTCAAACCCAATCGACGTTCGTGCCACCAATACCAATTGATGAGAACTGCAAAGGCCACGGTGGCGACCAAGGGATCAAACCACCACGCCCGAAAGATACCGTCTTGCAGGTCCCAAGTGGGCAGAGGTTGCAATTTAGGAACAAAGACCGACAGCAGGGACGACCAATCTTGAGCAAGTTCTCGAGACGGAAACCATCCGGCAATCCACTCTGCTGGGAGGTGCAGTAGTGGCAAAGCCCTTGTCGTAAGCAAAGGTGACGACCCTGACAGTACTGGTTGAAATGTGGACATTATGGATTCGTTGATGTGATTTTGTATTGTTTGACGAGGAGCGATGTGTTTCTGTACTGCTCGTCCAAAAGTCTGTATTTGTTGTTGGTTGGTTTTGTTGCGTTGTTATTTTGTGAGATCACACACAAGGAACAATCTGTCGTTGTCTGTGGTCAATCCTGCCAAATTGGACCGACTGCGACTTCCTGGGAGGGATGTTGGTTCAAGGAACCTTTCCTTCGATATCTTGGAGAGGTCGATCGAATGGAACGGGGTCATGGCAATTCGGCGTGGTCCGATTGATCGTTCTTATTCGCCATTATTTCCCCTCCATATTGGTGAGGCGGCCAGACAAATCCCCAACCCTATCCTGTTTTCAATGTCGCCCGCCACTGCTTCAGGTAGCTCTAAGTATCTCTAATTGCCAACACCGTTACATCAAGGCCGGCTTGCGTCCTTGTTTGAGACGAATGCTCATAAATTTGGACAACCCTCTCGCTCTCGTCTGTCACAAAATCCAAAACCCTGGCAAATGCTTGACCATGACGTGAGGTAAGAACCATGGACGGATCATGCTGGGCTGAATCACTTCTAACTTCTCACTACTGCTGCTTATTTCTAATCTTGTTGTCTCCTTTTCTTTCTTCTTACTCATCACTGCTGCAATCTTTCCTTTTGTTCATGCATGATCCTTTGGTTTTGTCTCATGTTGTACGAGTAGACTAGGTATAAGCTGCTTGCGCACTACGTGGTTATGTGTGGTTGAAGAGAGTTTACAAAAGCCCTTCTACGGTGCTGGTCGCTGAAGCTCCTTAAAAGCGACTGATTCTCATTTTTGCGCGACTACTTTTCCGGTCGCATAAAATGGATCAGAACGCTTTTGCGGTGTCTTCTCAAAGATTCTATCTGGAGCAGAGTACGAAGCCAGGGTATGCGGTACTGGATAGACTGTCCTGTTCGGGACTGAAATTCGGATACATTCCATTAAGAGAGTAGACTACCATTGAGTCTTTCCACCTCATTGAATCTTTGTCCTTCGACACCCAAAAAATTTGAAGTGGAGTGAAAACTCGAGAGTTTCTCTTTCATAGACAACAATGACTCGCTATTGTAAAACGGCCATAGATTCGCATCCGTCGCGCTGGAGGTGTGTTTAGGTCAGACGGCACTTTGGAAGCACTTTGCCTTTGCCTGTCGTCGAACAACACGACACACGACGGTAGACAAAGAAAAAAATAGAAAAAGATCAGCCCCCAAAACAAGGATGTAAGTAGGTCACGTCACGGACCCCCTTACTGACTTGACGTGACCAGATTTTGACCAAAGGGTGACTTCTTTTAATCCAATTAGTCAAATGGGTGACGCATTAGGTACTCCGCAATAACGCACACATTTACTAAGCTACGGATGCTTACATCTAATGAAGAGTGATCTCTAGATCTGATGTTGACTCTCCATCTCCTTATGGTACTTGAACACTCCCATAATAGTCGGGAGACTCGGGAGTGGGTCGACGTCCACCTCTTCCTCCTGCACACAGACAAAGCTAGACAGAGGGTACTTGTCATGGCGGACGTAGTGCTTGCGGCCAAAGTACCGTCGATCCTCTTGAGGATAATTCTTGTCATTTACTGTTGGCAAGGGCTCTAGGTTTTCTCTCCGCTTTTCCGGAAAATCTTCGTTGTCATTGTCTTTTCCCTGTTGTGTTGATGCCCCTGCCACAGATCGTCAGAAGAGTCACCTTCACCTTCAGGGTCGTAATCCTTGTCTTCATCCCCGGATGACACAGGTGGTTGTGGTTCATCGTCTACCTCCATGCTTCTTGTTTTTTCTCATTTTTGTACGTTTCTCGTCGCATGGAATTGCACCAACGAAGCCCGGGAAGAATTTTCTTAAATTGGTCACCAAATTAGTCACGGCCCAATAGGCTGACGTGACTTGTGACGCTTTCGGTCAATTCGTCAGACGTAAAAAAAACTGACTTGTCAGCACTTACATCCTTGCCCAAAAGATATCTTTGTAAATCGAGGGGAGTGAAATGACAGACTTTCATGACAGACTTTCATGACAGACTTTCGGATAAACTTTCAACTTTAGAGGGAATTTCGGTCCAACGAGATTCACTCTATACATTTTCCCGAAGTAAAAAACTAAGATGAATTGCCCCTCATCCCTCAAATGGACCGACCGATCAATGAGATGCTCAATCTCAAGATATGCAAACTATCCTCACACACACCATGGCGAGGAGGCTCTAACACAACAGCAATCAACCCGCCTCCTCTACTTGTATGAACATGACTAATTGAGTGAGAGCATGTACTAGTTAGCTTTGTACATACTTGTATGTGTCATACTCGTAGGCAATCGTTTCGTCCATCCATCCTCGTTCACCATCCTGTCTTTTGCCTGCATCGATCCATTTGTCTTTGTCTTTGTTTATTGTTGTTTCACCATCCAGTAAGAGTGTCAAGATTCGATAAGGTGCTCTCGTTTACGGCGTCCACTCCTTCTTCCACTCGAACTGTGTTATCGGAAGCAGCCGAATGGTGCTGTTGCCATGCCGTCGTCGCCGATTGTTTTGCCGTTGGGCAGAAACGAGGAGTTGATTGTTGAGTATGTTGTTCTTGTGGTTGTAGCCACATGTTGTTGTTGTCGCTGTCGTTGTTGTAGCCGCATGTTGTTGTTGTCGCTGTCGTTGTCGACGCTTGCTGTCTTGTCGCATGTCGTTGCTGCAGTCGCCGCATGTCGTTGTTGCTTCTTGTTGTCATTGACGGGCACAGTCTCGTGCACTGGGTTCGGTGACAGCGAGTAGTTGATTGTTGCGTGCGGGTTGTTTTTGTTGTTATTGCCGAGTGTTGTCATTGTTCGTTGTTCGTTGGCAGCGAGTAGTTGGTAGGTGATTGTTTGCTGCTTCCTTGGCGTGGTTGGTTCCATCATTGTTGGGTCCAAACGAGCAGTCTGATTACGGGAAATCAAGACACTAAAAGGCAATATTCTCTCTATCATGTGTACGAGCTCCATCAATCGATATGGGTAACCGTAGTGGCCCGTGCTTCACGTTTCCGATACTCGGTTGAACTTCCGGCCCTACGAGATTCACTACACCATACATTTTCCTAAAGTAAAATGAATTGCCCTCATGCTCTTGCACATTTTGTTGCGAGATTCTTCTCACCAACTGCACCCACACCATCACCATGGTGAGGCGGCGCTAGCACAATAATCAACCCGCCTCATCTACGAGTATGCATGTAAACAGCTACTAGTACAGAACATCTATCTAGCTTAGTACATGCTTCTCTGTGTCGTAGGTCGTACAATAGGCAATCGTTTCGGTGTTGAGTATGGTGCTGTTGCCGTGCCGTGGTCGCCGAATGTTTTGCCTTTTGGCCGAAACGAGCAGTTGATTGTTGAGTATGTCATTGTCGTCGGATGTCGCTGTCGTCGCTTGTCGTTGTCGCCGCTTGTCGTTGTTGCCGCTTGCTGTCTTGTCGCATGCCGTTGTCGTCGCTTGTCGTTGTCACCGCTTGCTGTTGTTGAAGGGCACAGTCTCGGGCAGAGGGTTCGGTGACAGCGAATAGTTGATTGTTGCGTGGGGGTTGTTGTTGTTGTTGTTGTTGTTGCCGAGTGTTGGTTTTGTTGTTGTTTGTTCATTCGTTCGTTCGTTCGATCAGTGGCGGTGAGTAGTTGATTGTTGTGTTTGGATTTTTGTTGTCGCCGAGTGTTGTTGTTGTCGTTCATTCGTTCTTTCGTTCTTTCGTTCATTCGATCGATCAGCTGTGACATCGTCGCCGATTGTTTCGCCATTTGTAGTTGAGCCGCTTGTGGTTGTCGTTGTCGTCGCTTGTTACCACCAGTGGACGAGGCTTCGATTTGTTGGGTGAGGGCAACGAAAAGACGAGGAGTTGATTGTTTCGTCGCACGGTAGAAGAAGGAGGACGACCACACCATCTTGTCGCCGAGTCTTGCCGCCGAGTGTCGTTGTCGAGTGTTGTTGCCGAGTGTTGTTGTTGTTCGTTCGGTGGCAGCGAGGAGTGAGTAGTTGATTGTTGTGTTTGGGTTTTGGGTTGTTGTTGTTGTTGCCGAGTGTTGTCGACTCGCAAGGCTCTTCGACCACCGCCCATCAGCTTCACGGCATCCCCTCCTTCTTCCACTCAAATTGTGCTGTGGGAATCAGCCGCACCACCGGCACCACCATCGTCTGTCGCAGTAGAAGCAGTCCTTCCACCCACGGTTCACGTTTGTTTTGTCTGGACAAATCAGCTTTTGTTGCGTTTGAGCCACCAACGGTCGAGGCTTTCCAATGTTGTGCTCGGTCTATTAAGTGACGAGGAAATGATTGCTGCATGCGGACGTATGATCGGTGACTTGCTGGATGCATTCTATCGGTTGTCGTCGTCTTCTTCTCAAGGTCACTTCCTCTGTTTCGGATGCCAAATAAGGAAGACTTCAAAACCTTGCCGTCGGTCCATAAAAAAAGCCAACTCATCCCTGCCCGCCCATTCCCTCACGGTACACTTGATTCTTAGGCATCCTTGATGGTCGCAAGAGAGCTGGCACCTTTCGTTGGAGGTGCACACCGGCTTGAGTGTGTCATGGTGGTGTTACGCAGTGCAAAATGACCGTAGTGGTGTCCCTACGAAGTTAGAATCACTGTAGAAAAAACAGTGGGGGTATGAAAAGCACGGGCCACTACGGTTACCCATATCGATTGATGGAGCTCGTATAGATATGATGTTGGTTGGGAACATTTTTTTGTATTGTAAATAGAAGATACTACAAAAATAAAAAGTTTTCCCGAATGTCTGTCAAAAAGCTACCTGAAACTCCGAATGTCTGTCAAAAAGCTATGGAGTGCAACCGGATATTCTGTCCGTATAACAGTCAACATTTTGAAAGTTTATCCGAAAGTCTGTCATGAAAGTCTGTCATTTCGCTATTCCCTTGTAAATCTTGTTTGGTAGTTGTCGTCGTCGTCGTCCTCATCTTCACTTGTGCTCATTGCAAACAGCAGCAGCTTCGTACAGCGTTTCCTCCAAAGAGTGTCAGCAAGAGCATTACCCCAAAACAAGCAGAATCATGGTGGCCGGTCAAGTCGAAGCAACCGACCATATGTTGAACAATGTGGCTGGATTTCCCAGTGAAAAGGAAATGGCCGAAAAGGTCTTGCCCTTGCCGGAACTCAACAAGGGCAAGTACTTGATGCCCCCAGGTGGCGATATTGGTCCGTGCATGCAAGAGGGCAGTATCATCAAGTTGACGATTGAACACGGCAAACACAAGTGGTTCAATCGCAAGGATGTCTTTAGTATCTTGTCGTCCGATGGAGAACAATTTGCCGACGGTGCGCACATTTGTGAAGATGCCAGTATCTTGGGACGCAACCGTATCGTCTTGAAAGATAAGGATGAACATCCGGTACGTTTGCACAGTTGTGTTGGAGTCAATGTGTGAAATGCATCCACAGAGAAACCGAGATCTCACCTCTTGCCCATAAACACTCCTTGTTACGTTGTTCCCTCCTCCCACATGAATAGATTGCTCTTGCCGTTCAAGAAAAGTTGAGAATCAACAAGGCCTACTTTATTTACGGCCGTGGCCCCATGTTCCCCGGTGAATCTCCGGCCGAAACGGAGAATGGTGTCGGTTTTTACCCCATGTACAAGGTTCGCGACATTGACGACTCGCACTTGCATTTCCGCTCCCTCCTCATTTGGAATGGTCACAACTACCAACCCTACCTCCGCATCTTCCCCGCCTCCCGATTGCCCAATGAAAAGACAGGCAAACTCATTCCTCCTCGCAAGGGCGACAACCTCGTGGTCGATCCCAACGATCGGGACATTTGCTACGCCGTCATGTCCAAGCGATCCAATCAACGTGTCGCGGGATGGGATTTGTGCATTGCGCCCGGTGCCGATGCCGTGGCCCTCCTCATGTTGACGGCCGTCTTGGATGATATGGTGGGATGGTTTGCCTAAACGTGTAGTGTCGTAGAAAGCCGCCACGAAAATGACCTGTAGTATCTATGTACGGTGCTGTATGCGGAGTATCAAAGCAGAACTAACCAAGAACTAAAATAGGGATTCAAATATGTGTTAAAACTGTGTATTGTTGTAGCGTGAAGTATACTCATGTCGTGCTAGCTCCCTCCTCATCATGGACTCTCGTATTCATGCGATACAGTGAACAAAGGACACTGTGATCAAGACTTGGTCGTAACTTGAGATTTCTTTTCTATAAGTTTTACCGTAGTCTACTCTGTAGACAATATGAAGGTGGTGTACATGTATACCCATATATTCTGGACGGAACAAAACAAAGATCCCTTCTCAGGATTCCCCGTCCGTCACTGCAGCGTCCACAAACATGGTCTTTGTGGCAAGATTGCGAACGTGCCGAATGTCGTTGTTCCACCTCGTTCATTTCATGTCTTGACCTATCAAAAGCTTTCAATCATACATGCCAACAGTTTCTTTAATTACCAAGTTAGTACATTCTCGTTGGAGGGAGATACTCATTCATGAAATGAAGAGGAGCATTGGTATCTTCCGCTTCCACTCGACAAAAATCAAATGTGGGTGTGCCATGGTTGGTGGTTTTCTCTTGTGTGTTCGTATGCTGGGAGATTGAGAAAGTACACAGTGCTTTAGCTAAATTCCCTCAAACCGTTTGCTGTCTCCAAACCGAGGGAAACCCAGCTCTATACAATATACAAAACGAGTGCGTCACTCTGTGGGCCGAAACAAACTCGCCTCCCATTATTGTGTGAGAAGTGTCTCGAGGAGGGCGAATCTTCCGGTACAGTCCGTCCAACCAGCCAGAACAGACATAACGGCAGATATAGGAAACTGTCATCCGAGTCTTTCGCGTGAGGGGAAGAGTGTGTCTTCATCATATTTAGTCTTGTTTGGTGGCTCCCATGTTATTGTGGTTGTTGTTGCCCTTGTCCGAGGCTTCCCGAGTGTATCGGGGATATCCTACCAAAATGGCCAACCAGGGAAGGACCAGAAAGGAGACCATTCCAGCGTCCAAGGGCGGTAGAGTCTCAAAATAGCAAGATTCCCACAGGTACTGGACCAAGGGTAAGGCATATGTGAGCAAGACACACCGGTAGAGGGAGGGTGTCGTTTCGACCGTAAAGACCCAATTGACTCGCACGGCCAATTGCAACGCCAAGCCAGTGGCCCACATGCGTGGATAGAGTGCCACTGGATGATGATTACGGGTTGTGTCTGTATCCGTGCTGTCAACAACCAGTTGCTGCTGCAAGGGCGCCCACCATCCTCCCCCGTGAGGAGAGGTAACAACCGAATAGGGATCCACGGCAATCCAATACATCATAATGACATGGAAGATACAGGACAACAAGACAACCGTCTTGCCAAAATCGAAACTGTTTGTGCCATACATGGTGCTGGAGCGTATCGTTGTTGTGGGACGGAGCAGAAAAATGCGAGTTGAAAGATTGAAAGATACCTCTTGACGTATATCGACGAATGTAGATGACCATTCGCATTACGTCACGTCAGAAGTTTCGACGTGACGCAAATATGGAAACGTATACTCCTATGAGTAGCCGCGCGTTCATGTTTAGTGCAGGCTCTCTGGCAATAACGCGTAGAATTCATTTCTGGCATATCCTTTGGGAGTAGAACGAGATTGGTTTTGGTCAAGCAGTATGTGGGCGTCGTGCTCCTCCGAGAAGCAATAGCGGTAGGAACTCGTCTGGAGTATGGAGAAACTGGCGACACTCCAATCATTGTAGTTCAGGGACTTCAACCAAGAGAATGGCGTTTGGGAGGGGGTGGAATAGTTCCAAGTACTCCATCAAGGATGACCATACGGGTTGAGGCCCAGGAAGGAAAAGACAATAACGGGGAAAGGAACTGCTCCTACTCCTAGCTAGGAGGAAGCAGAGACGTATGGTAGATGACAAATGGCAATATTTTGTCAACGTCATTTCACGTCTCCAACATACGTCACGTGAACCGCATTGGCCACGGCAAGACAGGTGGACCGCTGGGAATGCTATATTGCCTTATAATAATGGCGTAACCCATCCGGCAATCCCAAGCAGTTGAATGTATGAACAATTCCAAGTGGATCTCTTCCCGCAAGAGCCATAGCTATCGTGGATATAGTATCGTATATCGTATATCGTATAGGAGTACTCGTATTATATATTTGACCATGATTGGAACATCCACTCATAGTTTTTCGGACTCAACGATACTCAAGGTAAGAGGAGGCGCTTTCTTGGACCAAACACGTTTGAGATGGAATACTCACGAAAATGGTTTCTCTCCATGACAATGAAAATGAATCTTTCTCTTAGGCATTCTACTAGCTAGAATTTGCAAACGTGACAATGGTTTTGATCATGCTGGCCAATCCCGAATTGACGGTACCCTCCAAATATTGGGGCACGTTGGTCTATGCCACACCGGGCAGTGGCAAAACCTGGATGGCCCGTCGGTACCACAATGTAGTAGATGGGGATGAATTGATTGTCGAGGCCATTTGTGAGTTACATCCGACCTTGGAACGATCCCCCGGGGATCCTCGCAAGACTATTTTTCGGTACTTTCGCTACATTCATTTCAATGCCAAATGCAAAGCCAAAGTCTATCAGTGTGCCTTACAAAAGATGAAGCATGCTGCCTACAAGGGAGGAAAGCTTGTCTTGTTTGGCACCATGGACTGGATGGAACATGCGGACTACATCTTTTTACAGACTGACAAGGACTTTGTTCGATCGGGATTCACGATGGAAAAGATGGGACGGGAACAAGTCATGGCTGCCAAACAAATCAATGGCAAAGTTCGTTATGTTCAAGGATATCTGAAAGGAAACCTGGTGGAAGAAAGAGGGCTAGGGTTTGTGTAAGAAGCAAGTCATGGTCCCGGGATTTCACCGGTCTCAAAGGAGGAATCCGAACCACACCTGGCAAGTACGAGTAACACTCTAGCTGTCCTTGAAACAGTAGACTACCAAGCGTAGTGGATCTAGGTCATTGACTTGTTGTTTGTTGTTGCAGAGTATTCGGAGACTGGTAGTTGGGAGAGCGGAGTGGCCATCATGGGCGCGCTCATTGCCTGGTACAGACAACAGGCAAGACAAGCGCTGGTGATCAGGCAAGACAAGCGCTGGTGATCCAAGATGGTCGAGGATATCTCAAAGGAAAACCTTGTTGACGAAAGAATGTAACTTCTAAACACGCTCTTATCCCAAAAGTTCACCGGTCCAGTGCCTCAAAGGAGGAACCCGAACCACAACTGGCAAGCACGACTGTCCTTGAAACAGTAGATTCCCCAGAGTCGTGGATCTGGGTCAGTGTCTTGTCGTTTCTTGTTGAAGAGTATTTGGAGACTGGTAGTTGGGAAAACTTGAGTTGTGGAGTGGTCACATCTCGAGACTGCTCCTCCTTTCCCAACACGGACATTCCGTTGCATTCTGCAACAGAAAAGCGCTGGTGATCCAAAATGGTCGTCGTGTGGCACTGCTTCGTGGAGTGTCCTTTTTCCAATAGTCTTGGAGACGGTTGTGAGACACACGGCACGTGCATCGGGGGCCGAGAGACCACAATGGATACAGTGCTACAAGGTTTGACCGTGTCGTGGTGGGACGCCAAAGCCGCCACCCTTGGTGGGTCCCGCTGGTTGTTCCGTGGGGGTGGCAGTACTGGCGGTTAACTCGGGACGTGGTGATGGTTGGGGAAGGACCAGGTTCCCATATGCACGCGTCGGCTGCACGTCCCACACCAATCCCAGCAATTGCAATCCATTCAACACGACCGTCGATGGACTCCAATGATGGTGGAATGGTGGTACAGCGGCAACGGTCTTTGTGTGATTGGGGGATTTGGAGCGCTGATCGGCAGTAGTGGGAGGCACGAACCGAGTTCTATCCGTCCTCCAACCAGAGGTGGAGGATTCCGACAGTCTTAACCACGAATGGGTCCAATGCCATGCCACGACATGACGCAAGACTCCGGCCACCAGGATGGCAGTCCAGACACTTTCGCCCCAGGCATGTACGGCCACTTGAGCGGGAAAGCAAAAGGCCAAATAGGGGGAAATCCACGGGTACCACCGGGCTTGCCATTGAACGAGACCATCGTCCCAGACATCGGAACAATCCAAGGTCCGTTGCGCGTCCCAAATGAAACGATGCAAGTCGTAGGAATAGTGCAATGGTGGTGGTGGATTCTTGGCCGACCATGATGGGTGGGGTGTGGGTGGTTGGTTGCCCAAAAAGAGGGATTTTGTATAGCAATGGGGATCGGCCCAGGAATGACGATATTTGCAATGCAATCGATGACGCACCACCCAATCATAGAGACAGCCTTGATGGGCCATGGACTGACACAACATTAATATCAATCGTACCACCCACGAGGCTTGGAACGAGTGATGGGCCCAGTACCGGTGCGCCCCCATGGTCCAACCCAATTCACTGTGTGCAAAACAGAAACAAAACCACAACAAGACCAAAATCCAAAATATCGAGAGTGAGAAAATCTGAATCAGAACAATCTAGTAGTGTTTCCATCCCATAGTCGCTCATTGGAAACGTACCAGAGTGGAAGGAGAATCAGGGTCCATACTACAGTTTCGAGCATGCACTGGCCTTGCACCAGCAAGCGATACAAGCCCACGAGCGCCAACCCATGAAGCAGTGCAATATAGGCCACGCGTTGACTGTAGTGGCAAATGTGACGATAATACTCTTGGACAGTTCCCTCTTGAGGAGGCGATTGCAACAAGAGTTGAATCCAAAACTCGTTGTACACGCGACAACTCATTTTTTTGGGCGTGTGTCAAAGCAATGGATCGTTTCGGTGTGGATTGCCAGCACTGTTTTCTACAAATGGAAAAGAGCAGAGCAAACTCTACAAAGCTCTGGTTGTTGTTGGAGTATTGATTATGTATTGAGAACAACACACCAGTCAATCAATCGGCTGTCCTTGCCCCCAAAATGAAACAAAACCCTTACAGATGTGCTGTTGAAGAGAAACGCCGCAAAAGGTATCTGCTCTTGAATAAGCTGGCGAGGTGGATGACGGTTGCACAACTGGATGATGCGATGACAAGCCTGAAACTGGAAAACGGTGTAAGCTCGAGCGACTGCTGGGCACATCCCATATGGCGCACCGACACACACCGCGGGACTTTATGGTGGGGCGAAATGGAAAAGGGCACGCTACAAACTCCTTGAAAAACTGTATCGAAGCCCCCTGTGCGCTCTCAGTGTTCGCATTTCCAGTGTCCGCTTCTTTTCGAACTCCGAACCCCTTCGCTTTGAGTACCGGATCTGCGTGAATGGAAAAGAAGCTACCCCGGTATCTTACTCCTGTAGCTTTCTTGCGGATGGCAGATCATATACCCCCATGATCGGACCTACCTAGTTTGCGACGGTCCAGAACAGTGCCTCCGAAAACGTCGTTACCTGTTTCTAACTGCAGCAGTTTGTGCGTCTAGTAGACTCAGTTCTCATCCGAATGCGAGGAGTCGTCCTTCTTTCGCAGTTTTGTACCATCGAAAGGGCATTCTTGGTAGACGGTAGTGGCTGGGTGGTATGGGAGCTTTCAAGGCGTTTCCCTTTGCGTATATGCAAGCCATTGGAAACGAATTCAACCCTTCCCACGTTTTCCAACATGGTCCGAATGCGAGTCGTCCTTCTTTCGCAGTTTGTTGTAGGAGTACCATCGGAAGGACATTCTTGGTAGACTACCTAGTGGCTAGGTATTCGTATGGGAGCTTGGAAGGCGTTTCCTCTTGCGCATGCACAAGCCATTGGAAACAAATTCCAACGTTCCCACGTTTTCCAACATGCCCGATGGAAACGCCAGTACGAAAATTCACAAGACAACAACTCCTTCGTTTTTTTTTTAAAAATCAACCAGAAACAACCCATTCGTTCGGTTCGAGGAGGACGGAAATTGTGGTTTGCGCGTTCGTCCGAGGAACCAGACGATTCATGGACAAGCTTTTTGTTGCGACAATGCTACTCCTCGATTCATTCAGTCAGCACACACTCCTGCCGTTCTTCTCCATATACTCCTAGGCGTAATACGTGGAGTAAATCCGACCTGGCAAAGCGTTTCTGCTAGGACGGGTAGGTAGTATGGTCAGGATTTCCGGTGAAACTGCGGAGCAACCATCAAAGGGACCATTTTCTGGTTCATCATCATCATGTGGAATCCTTATTCGGGACGAGTCACCCGATTTGTATCCTCCTTCGACAATGAGTGCACCATGTTTCTCTCTCAGCTGCTAGCAAAGGATTCTGTGGAGCTTCAGTGGAGTAAGGAGTTTGGACAAGGGCTGTTTGCCAAGAAAGCCTTTCATTTTGCCGAGACGATTCTGACCGAGGTACCAGTGGTATCGTTTCCGAATGACATGCTATTTCATGCTCAAAGTCGAAAGAAATCTAAAAGTCGAAAGAAATCCGATCATATTCCACTTCTTGTTGGCTCCAAAGTTCCATTGGGATGGGTACCAGATGCCTATATGGTAGCCCAGATGGTGGGAGGTATCATTGATATTCACAAGCACGGCTCCGACTTGAAATGGAAGACTTCCTCCAAGGTGCATTATCACAAGCATGGCTCTGACTTGAAATGGAAGACTTCCTCCAATGTGCCCTTTTCCGATCGTTTCATTCCATTCCGTTGTCTTGGATATACCTCTATGGACGGAACTGATGCCGACTTTGTCAAGGGTCATTTGTTTCAGGTGATCACCCAAGCGTATGGTCCATCTTTGACCGCCTGTCCGATTTGGAATCCGGAAGAGTGTCTACGCTTGTATGACAAACTCAAAACGAATGCGTTTTCTGATCATTTTGGAATGTCTCTCTATACGATTTGCAGTATGTTCAATCACAGTTGTGTCCCCAACGTTATCTTTCACCCTTTGAATCCTCATAGACTTGTGGCGGCGAGAACCATTTCAGCTGGGGAACAACTGTTGATCTCATATAATGTCTCACATGCCAACGATCTCCCAGAGTTGTACGGATTTACCTGCCACTGTGAAAAATGCCAGGCAGCGACGGCTTCGTCTTCATGGTGGTGAGAAGTAATGTAGTTCGACAACTATATTGCATTGTCGGATTTCATTCAACCCATCACCATACTCATAAGACAAACATGTCCGTCAATTCACTTTTTACTGTAAAGCACCCCTTTTTTCTGATTCACCATCGTTTCTTGGGACCAGTTTGTTTCCTGAACGGCTCTGGGATTTCTACGAGGAGAAGGACTATACGATACGAGGAGCGTGTGCCGTGTCCATTGCCGATGGACATTGAGATCTGAGTCTGAGAGAGAGAGAACAGATACAGAGAGACCTCTGGACGATCTGTGTCATGGTCTGACATCCAAAAATCCAAAATCCAAAAGTCGAGATGGATTTCTCGTAAGAAAGTATGTATGTCGTACGTATGAAAATCGAGAAGATAGGGAGTAGTGACTCTGTAACCTATATTTTAGTTCACTTCTTTGTTTGGAATGACTTTTGTACCCGTGCACCCATGACGGTGCTCCGTATGCTCAACGGACGGGTTTTCTTAGTTAATCAGACCCAAACCGGTCGATAACATGGAAGTAGACGGTCCAATGCCTGGACAGATGGCTGCGACCGTTGGCGTAGTGCCCCAAGCCTATAAGGCAAACCGACAGATATAACCCAACTGTCGGGGCTCATTGGTTGACCTATTGCACCTGTGAATGGGCTCGTGCAGGCACAATGATAATGGTACGTTACTATTGTTTGGCGCTACCGTTGTCTGCGAAAAGGTGCGCAGATTGGGGGAATGGCGACGGTCTTCCCTACTGGATCCATCCCAGTGAACCAGATCCGCCATGGTTGCGGAATTCGAAATCAGAACGCATCCCAAAACCAGTTATATGTGTGATCCGCATTTTACCCTGGGAAAATGGTCCGGAGAATATTCCTGGGACCAGTCTTCATGTGGATGAAATGCCTTCTCAACGGAAGGGGGGTACTCATTGTTGCACAGTGCTGAATTTTGGTATAAGTACAGTGTCGCATCGCAACCCTTTGGGACTTGTCTCACATTTTGCGGTTTGTTATCCCTCTGGCCGAGAGCACATGAGCTTAGCTCCATGTGAGGCCTTCCACTGCAGGACAAAATATACCTAGACGTGGTTCGGGTGTCTTGTGGAACCGACGAAAGGACTTTTCCGGGCTCCTATGTGGATCTAGCCAATTAGGGCCAAGATCATGTGGGTTAGGTCTGGCACGACCGATTTTGAGCAACAATCAAGGATTGTGTGCAACCCAGTAGTGGTTCTACGTAGGTAATGGTTTAAAATCATGGCAAAACTCGTCTTGGAAAGCTCACTTTTGAGGAAGTGTTTCAAGAAGTTACGAGTTGATTGTTGTTTCTGATTACCATGGCCGCTCCAGCTGCAATGCGCCAGGCATTCATCCGCCTCCAGTTCTCCAACCCGGCATCCCAGTACCTTGTGGACCGCCAAGGACTCTCCTCGACCGAAGATCTCCGCGACTTGGACGACGACGGCGTCACTAATCTCTGTAAGGCCGTCCGTCGCCCCGGTGGTGTCCAAGCTCCTCCTGCCGCTGCGGCAGGAGTGGCAGCTCCGCCGCCTGTCCCTAATCCAGGCTTTGAGGTTTCTATCCTAGCCGAGACGAATCTCAAGTTGGCATGCTACTTTGTCCGCCACCGTATCCGCATCGATCGGGCCACCACGCCGAACGATTTGACGATGGCGAACATTCGCCCTATGCGAGACCTCAAAGAATATGAGACCATGCACGATGATCCGGAAGCACCCGAGCTCGACAATCGTGACTGGCCGCGGAACATCGAGTTGATTAAGGAGTACTTTGCCGAGTGCCAAGGCACGTCCGGTATACCTTTGGCGTACGTGATCCGGACGGACGAATTTCCCGGAGCTGACCCGCAAGGCGGATTTGAGTCCGACGAGGCTGAGATGATTGCACGCGCTCGTCACCGTGTTGGAAACGGACCGAACGACGGTTTTACCCGTCAGTACTTGCAGGATCGAGCCAAGGTTTGGATCCGTTTGTCCGCTATGTGCGAACGGATGGATTGTTCCACCTACATCCGCAAGGCGAGCCGAAATCGCGACGGGCGAGCGGCTTATCAAGCCTTGTTTGACCATTACTTAGGGCCGAACAACGCAAATAATTTGGCCAACGAAGCTGAACGGAAACTTATGAACACGAGTTACAACGGTGAACATAAGCGGTTCAACTTCGAGAAATACTGTAAGATTCACGTGAATCAACACGCGATCTTGGAAGGATTACGCCAGCAGGGCGTACATCCTGGCATCGATGACCGTTCTAAGGTTCGGCATCTGATGGACGGAATCAAGACCGACCAATTTCAAGCGGTGAAGACGCGAATCACGTCGGATGATTCCCTACAAGCCGATTTCACCCGTGCCGTCTCCTTGTTTAAGGATTTCTTAGCACAGCGCCCATCGGCTAGTCAGTCTCAAGTGTCGAGTATCAGTACCAAGACTGATTCTAATTCTGGTAAGACTAAGTCTGGGGGGAAGGCTAGTGGCGATGTAGAAGACCGATATTATAAGAAAGACGAATATCAGAAGCTTTCTCACGCCCAGCGCAAGAAGCTGAAGGAAATGCGGGAGAATCGCACGGGCAAGGGCGATTCCAGCAAGCCCAAAGAGATGAAGTTCTTTTCCAAGAAGTTTCAGAGGAACATCGCTGCCCTGTCCGCTCTCGCGAAGAATTCAATGAGCTTGCCACCATTGCGCGATCCATCTCGAGCCAGCGGTAATGACTCATCGTCCGATAGTTCTGATGATGATGCCAAGCCTGCGGGAAAGCGCAAGCCCGAGTCGAATCGCGACAATCCGGCGCTAACCCGCCAGAAGAAGTCACGGAAATGAGCGGTGGTCCGCTCAGTGCGTGTCGGTGCGGTTGACACGTCCGACGAGGGCAAGTCTCGTACCGAGCTTGATAGTCATGCGGACACGTGTGTTGTTGGAAGGTCTGCGATGGTTGTACAGGACTATGGCCGCCCTGTGGATGTCAAGGGATATGATTCTTCTCAGGGCGTGGTTCACAAGAGTTGCAAGACTATAAGTGCGGCTCTAGCTTACGATTGCCCCGATACCGGTGAAGTATTGATCCTACTCGTGAACCAGGCCATTTATATACCATCGCTTACTCACAACCTCCTGTGCCCTATGCAGTTGTGGATGAATGACGTGCAAGTTTCGGACCAACCGAAATTCTTGACCGATAATCCCGACAATAAGACACACGCACTGGTCCTGAAAGATCAGGACGATGAGGAATTTGTGATACCCCTTGATTTATGTGGTGTCACTTCCTATTTCCCTACGAGGACCCCCACTTCCGAGGAATATGCTTCATGTCGTCGCTTTGATTTGACTAGTCCCGACCCGCCGTGGGACCCCAAGATGACTCTTTCGCTCGGGATGAAATGTCGGCCCGAGCGGCCCTCCAACGATCGATTTCCACCGTTCGCTCAAGGGGACCCAATGACCCTTTCACGACTTTGCTTTCTGATTCGCGACCGTCGGAAACCGCATGCTTCGCGACTGCTCTGCAAGCACGCGTGGCGACTCTTTCCGTAACACAAACTACCCCTTCTGGAAAAGCTATCGATGCCAAGACTTTGGCACGTCGATGGGGATGTGGATTGGAACGTGCAGCGGATACCCTTCGAGTGACGACGCAACGTGGTCTACGTACCACATTGAACCCCCTGACCAAGAGGTTCACGACGAACGACCGGTTTCACCGATACCGGCCATTGCCTCATCCCTTATTCACGGACACTATGTTTTCGAAGGTGAAGTCTAGGCTGGGTAATACTTGTGCCCAAGTCTTCACGGCAAGGAATGGATGGACTAGAGCGTACCCTCTGGCCTCGAAAGGCGATGCACACGAAGCTTTGTCGTTGTTGCTCCAGAGGGAAGGCCGTCCACCGGAACTAATCATGGATGGTGCCGCGGAACAGGTCAAGGGCAAGTTCAGGAAGAAGTCTAGAGAGGCTGGTTGTCGAGTGAAACAGTTGGAGCCCTATACTCCATGGGCAAATGCGGCTGAGAGTGCAATTAGGGAGTTGAAGCGTGGTACTGGACGGAAATTGGTCTCAACTAAATCTCCCAAGGTATTGTGGGATCATTGCCTCGAGTTGGAAGCCTATATCAGATCGGCTACATGTCATAGTAATTTCGAGCTGTCAGGTCAAGTCCCGGAAACGGCAATGTACGGGGAGACCTTCGACATTTCACTCTTGGCTGGATATGGGTGGTACGACTGGGTTTATTACTACGACTCAGCGGCCAACTACCCGGAAGACAAGGAGAAACTGGGTAGGTACCTAGGTCCTGCGACGGACATGGGACCCGCACATGCAATTAAGATCCTAGCCGAGTCAGGAATGATCAAGATTCGCTCGACCTACCGACATCTGACGGACGATGAAATCCGTGACCCGACTGAAATAGAGAAGAGAAAAGACTACACGAGCAAGGTCAACGAGAAGTTAGGCAGTGTAGCTAAAGTCGAAGACTACGATGGTCTAGTTGATGTGGAAACGCCGACCTACGAGGCGTATGAAGACGATGATGACCCCAAGCCACCGATTGCACCCGACATTGACGACATCACACCAGACACCTACGATAACTACGTTGGAGCCGACGTCTTGTTGCCGAAGGGTGATGCAATGGTGACGGGCAAGGTGAAAAGACGGTCCAAGACCAGCGATGGCCGTCTCAAGGGGACGTCGTCCCACAACCCGATTCTAGACTCGAGAGTTTATGTTGTTGAGTTTCCAGACGGCGAGACGTCTGAGTATGCCGCGAATGTCATCGCGGAAAATATGTATGCGCAGTGCGATGCCGAGGGAAACCAATTCTTGCTGTTGGACAGCATTGTTGACCATCGCAAGACCAAAGCCGCTGTCGACCACGATAACCGCTACGTTGTTGTCCGAGGACGGAAGCACAGCAAGAAGACGACGAAAGGGTGGGAGTTGTGCGTCCAGTGGCGCGACGGATCAACGTCCTGGGAGCGCCTGGCCGGACTGAAGGAATCAAATCCGATTGAAGTGGCGGAGTACGCCATCGCAAAGCAGATTGAAAACGAGCCAGCGTTTGATTGGTGGGTGAGTAAATTCCTCCGACGACGAGATCGGATACTCGCCGCCGTCAACAGCCGCTACCACAAGCGGACGCACAAGTTTGGGATCGAAATCCCCAAGACTGTTGCCGAAGCATACAAACTTGACAGAAGGAATGGCAACGACTTGTGGCGAAAGGCCATCGAGAAAGAGATGGAAGCTGTTCGAGTGGCGTTCAAGTTGATGGAAGACGACGAGAAACCAGCTCCTGGCTTCCAGGAGATCCGATGCCACATGGTTTTCGACGTAAAAATGGAAGATTTCAGGAGAAAGGCACGGTTTGTAGCGGGCGGACACACAACAGAGGCACCAGCAACATTGACTTATGCCAGTGTTGTATCTCGAGAAAGTGTTCGTATTGCCCTCACTATTGCCGCTCTCAACGACCTAGAGGTCAAAACGTCCGACATCAAGAATGCTTATTTAACTGCGCCGAACAGTGAGAAAATCTGGACTGTACTGGGCCCCGAGTTCGGGTCCAACGCTGGGAAGCGTGCATATATTGTACGAGCATTGTATGGGTTAAAGAGTGCCGGTGCAAGTTTCCGCAACCACCTTGCGAGTTGTATGAGAACTCTTGGGTACGATCCGTGCTTGGGTGCTGATCGAGACTTGTGGATGAAGCCTATGACACGTCCGAGTGACGGTCACAAGTACAACGCCTATGTATTGCTGTACGTAGACGATGTCTTGGCCATATCGCACGATGCGACTGCGATGTTACACGAGTTAGATCATTTCTTCCCTATGAAGCCGGGCTCGATCGGAAATCCTGACATGTACCTTGGAGGGAAGCTTAAGCCCATGACCATGCCCAATTCCGTTGTCAGTTGGGCTATAAATTCGAGCAAGTATGTACAAGAAGCTGTTTCGAATGTTGAGACGTATTTGGAACGCGAGTGTGGCGGCCGCAAGCTCGCAAGACGCGCGGCGACTCCGTTCCCATCAGAATATGACCCAGTTCTGGACGTGACAGATCAACTGAATGAAGACGAGGTGTCGTTCTACCAGTCCCAGATTGGCGTCCTCAGATGGATGGTTGAACTGGGAAGGGTGGATATCATGACCGAAACATCATTGTTAGCATCCCAAGTGGCAAGTCCACGACAAGGACATTTGGAAGCAGTGTTCCATATGTATTCCTATTTGAAAATCAAGCACAATGCCAGGATGGCATTTGATCCGACCTATCCCGAGATAGACCTCCGAGAATTTCGTGAAGATTGCGACTGGAAGGAGTTCTACGGCGATGTAAAGGAGGCAGTTCCACCGAATGCACCAAAGGCACGTGGTAAAGAAGTGGATCTGCGGCTGTATGTTGACTCGGATCATGCTGGTGACAAGATGGTACGGCGATCTAGAACTGGATTCTTCATCTTTATGAATATGGCACCTATTATGTGGTATACCAAGCGACAAGCGACCATCGAAACATCCGTTTTTGGAGCTGAGTTTGTCGCAATGAAGACGGGCATGGAGGCCGTCAGGGGACTACGCTACAAATTACGGATGATGGGAGTGCCGTTGTCTGGTCCTACATATGTTTATGGTGATAACATGTCCGTGATTCATAATACATCGAAGCCGGAATCATCGCTGAAGAAGAAGTCCAATTCTATTTGCTATCATGCTGTCAGAGAAGCCGTTGCCATGGGTGAATTGTTGACTACACATATTCCCACGCAGCATAATCCAGCCGATTTGGCCACCAAGGTGATTCCAGGAGGACAGAAACGCAATCATTTGTTGAGTCTGGTCCTTTGGGATATTACTGATGATCATGGATCCCCAGAGTGAGTCCTTTCCTCATCATTGTTTATGAGGTTTTGTGCAGGTCTTGAGGTTTCCTGGGCTAGTTGGCCCGAATACACTTACTTCTGGGATGGCAAACAGTTCTCAATTGGGTCGAGTACTGTTTGAGGGGACTAAGAAAGTATGTATGTCGTACGTATGAAAATCGAGAAGATAGGGAGTAGTGACTCTGTAACCTATATTTTAGTTCACTTCTTTGTTTGGAATGACTTTTGTACCCGTGCACCCATGACGGTGCTCCGTATGCTCAACGGACGGGTTTTCTTACTCGCAGTTCGCACGCCGATTACCGAACGCTCTCGCGCGCGCCTTGCTACGTGCTCTATCCATTGCGCTTAGACAATACCGACCCATTGGAATTGGATCCAAATTAGACTTTCGTGCCACTCCGATGTCCTTGTCCCTTTCAGTACGTACCAAATAATATTATTCTTATTTCAAGGATTATATCGACAATGTATCTTCCTAGGTAGTCTCTGAGAATAAGTGTTTATCAGAGGGATTGGTACGACCACATAATACGCCGTAACTCGTCCCTCAACTACCCTGTGGTGGATCGACTCGAAAAACCTACCACACGACGTTATTTCCGTGGGTTTCTCGAATTCTGAAGTGTTGTAGCCAAGGCACATGGATCCATTTCCTAAAGAACAACAAGTCATGAAGATCCCTGCTCTAGTTTTACAGTGCGTGTGTATATTGTTTAGGGTGATGGTATGCCGTTGGTTAACGCGTTCTCAATTTGCTGGTGTTTCGGGGGCGGCGATAGTTACGTTTAGGTGGGACCAATATCGGGATTGTCGGGAGGGGGCAAACAGGTACAACACGCACAACAAACCGATACTGTCCGATCGCAAGTTGTGTCATCAGCGGGATCGTCATCGGGATTCTCACAAAAGACATAAACATAGGCATTGTTGGCCGTTTCGGACACACTGGTACAGAGTGGTGGGGGAACGTCCCCTCGAAAGGGACCCGGTGGATCGGGCGTCGTCCGTTGACTGGCCACGTTTAAGCGACGCATTTTGGTCAATTGATCCAAACTGGTAGGTAAAGGTCCACCAAACCCACTGTCCTGTAAGAATAATTGTTGCAAGTTTGTCAAATCAGCAAAGGCATCATTGGGAATGACTCCGGAAAATAGATTGCGACTCAAGTCACATTCGGCTTTCAACTCGGTGAGCGTCGAAACAAAGGAGGGGAAATTCCCCGAAAAACGATTCCCACCCAATCGCAAGCTCTTGAGCGATTGCAAATCGCCTAATTCGGGTGGCAACTCGCCTTCAAACAAATTGTCGTTCAAGACCAGTTGGGTCAAGGTCGTGATGGTGGCAATGCCAGTCAAGACACCCGTCAATTGATTGCCGATTACAATGATTTGTTGCAATTGAGGATGATTGCTTCCAGTCAAGGAGGTTGGTAAGGGTCCCGGCAATTGATTGCGGGCCAAGTTCAATCGTTGCAATTGGGACCAATTTCTTGTCAAGTCGGCAGGTAACGGTTCGGTGAATTGATTGGCAATAATTTTGACCTGTTCCAAATTGATCAAGGCACTCCATTCAGCGGGAATGCCACCCGTCAATCCCGCGTCGGAATTGGCTGTATTGTCAATCACCAAGATCTTCAACGACGTCAATTGGGCCACTTCTGCCACCAAATTTCCCGTGACACGATTGTTGGCCAATTCCAATTTGATCAGCACCTCTTCTTGTATCGAGGTAACGTTGGTGGTCCCATCCGGATTGGTCTCTTCCCAATCAAACGTTTGCGTCTCACAATCCACCAAAATATTATTGAAACCCCAAAGACACTCCGATTCGTCGGTATCACCAAAACTTGCCTTATTGTTCCACTCCGTAGGTCCATTTGTGGCATAAAAGAGCGTCATGAGACTGTACCGTTGTAAGCGTCGAAAGGGATGCAAATCAGCCAACAAGTCACGCGTGGCAAGCGACGGGTTGGTGTGCCCCGTAGTACGGTGTTCTTGTTCACGTTCGTGTTGTTCTTGTTCTTGTTGTCGCAAGCGTCGATTGCGGGCGGCTTGGACGTCCGATTCCAACCAGACATAGGCTTGTTGTTGCGGCGATCCTATGGTCCGAACAGCTGCACCATTGTCGGCGGAGGTGGCCACGACCAAATCAAACAATTCGGCCGTCACGACAAAATCAGGACGGACCGGTGTCGCAGTCGGTGTATTGGTCACGGGCGATTGCGTCGGCGCTGCCGAAATGGTCGGTGCCGGGGTGGTGGGAGGAGCTGGAAAGGTGGGAATGCCACCACCCTCTGATGTCGGTGCCGATGACATGGTGGGGGAAGCAGAGGGATGATCCGACAAGGAGGGTTCCGCCGAAATACTGGGAGCATTGGACAAGGTCGGTATACCCGACGGTTGTAAGGATACCGAGGGTGCCGGAGAAATGGTAGGGACGGCCGACAGTGAGGGTGCCGCCGAAACGGACGGTGACGGGGAACTTTCCTTTTCCTTGTCGTCACTATCTTTCATGGCCACCACCACGGCCACCACCACAACAATACCAATCACGAGCAAGATTGCAGCCACGGCCAAGACAATCCATTTGCCTCGTGCATAATCGGCCGACTCCTTGGTGACGGATCCACGCTTGTTCTTGGTATCATCACGTGCCTTTTCGGGAACTTCGGGATCATCATCGTCGTCGTCATCCCAGTTTCCACGACGACGCGAGTCATCCTCATCGTCATCATCATCATCCCCTTCATCATGAAAGGCATCGCGACTCTTCTTGTCATTTTCGTCGTCGTCGTCGTCTTGATGTTCTTTTTGACGCTTGCCAAACAACCCCATGGCGGCACCGGAAAACCGTCCGGATCCAGGACGCTTGTCTCGTTTCGCTGTATCGCTTCGGTCTTGATCCGGTGTGGTGGGTGGTTTTCGCTTGTCGTCATCCTCGTTGTCGTCGTCATCGTCGTCTTCGTACTCGGAGCCGCTACCATCGTCGTCATCGTCGTCTTCCCCCGACGAACTGGAACCTTCCGAGGATGAATCATCATCGTCCTCTCCACTACTGCTGTCGTCTTCCCCACTACTGCTCTCATCATCGTCATCATCTTCCGACGAAGACTCGTGCTCGTCTTGAAAGGGATCTTTGCCCATTTTTGTGTTGTTATGGTGGTGGTTGTGGTGGTTGCTGCTCCTGATACTGCTGGTATATTAGAGGTGTGTCACTCTCTTTCTGGTGACACTGTGTGGGTATCTTGTTCAGAGTCCTTCGAATGCAAGCTCCTGATCCAAGACTAGAAAGATTCGATGTTTCGGTTCAAGTTTTCCTCCCACTACGATTGGCGCTTTCTGTAGTCTTGGAGGGTAGTGACGTATATAGGGTCCGTGGTGTTGGCTGTAGTGTTGGCGTTTTTTCTTTGTCAGATCAAACGGACGACTGTCGCGTCCTTGTCAAACACCAAAAGAAGGGAGAATAATGAAGTACAGAACGAAGGACGACCCAATCCGCCGTTGCTTTGAGTTTTGCAATGCTGTGCGATTGTCCAACAAGAACAAGCAAAGCGGTGTTGTTGTACCAAAAGTCGTTTACTCTCACAGATGAGAGAAATAATGGTGTAGTAGTAGGTTGAGGATACAGAACCACGCTCTTCAAACAACACAAAGCTATTAGCAACAACAGAACACTGATTTTGGGAGGGAAAAAGATGGGGGAGACAATTTTGCAAGTTTGGTGTTCGCGGTCCATTTTGCGCAACGCAATCTCTAATAATAGAGAGCCCCCCTGCTGCGCCAACGCGTTGGGTCCATGTCTGTGACTGCGCGTGGACCGTAAAAAAGTCGGCTGGGCGCCGGGCATGGTGTGGCATTTCGTCTGTCTATCGTCCGTCCCACAGGACTGAGCTACCGGCCTCATTTTCAATCACGTATTATACCATGACACAACAAGCATAACGCATCAAATGTCTATCGGTGTAAAGAATGCTGTTTGTCCCTCTAGAGGTGGAAGGCTTGTCATTGCTTGCAGTGTATACAAGAGAAAGAGAGAGATTCTATAATAGATTGGATGAATGATTATGAAATAATCGTACAAAGATACTGGATTGCCAACACGCAATCTTGCGATTCGGTGAAGGTCCCCTCGGAGTAGGTAGGCAATGGGTCGGGAGACAATACTCTGTTCATGCCAAGCCGGACGTTCCACAACCCCGACATGTGGTAGGATGGAAAAAGCACTTAGAGCAACCGCACCACCACGACCTGTTACGCTCCCACATCGCCCGAAGGAGCGGCGGGTGATGTCGTGGGTACCGAACTGGCCACTGGCGCTGGAGTAGTGGCGGGTGGTACCTATACGACACAGGCACAGCAAGCACAACAGACCAAGGCCGTTGGTTCACTTGGACATTGGTCATTGACATGACCGGGAACACACATGACATTTCCATAGGCACTGGCAAATTTCTCCACATTGGTACAAAATGGTTCGGACACTGTTCCGGTCAAGAGTGGATTACCCGACAAATCCAACGTGCGCAAATTGAGTAAGGGCGACAGGTCCGGTAGCTTGACGTTATTGTTCAAGGCCGTACTGGGAATGGGACCGGAAAACAAATTGTTGGAAAGATCCAATTGTGCCTTTAGTTCGACCATGGTCGACACATCGGGAAAGGGACCCGTCAGTTTGTTATTGTCCAAGGTCAAGCTGCGAAGTTGGGACAGACTCGACAATTCTGGCGGCACGTCTCCCTCCAAGTCATTGTTGGACAGGGTCAACAACGAGAGGCCTTTCAAAAAGGAAATGGTCGGTGGAATGGCACCCGTCAAGGCATTGTTGGCCAGATTGAATTGCGTCATGGTCTCCAAGTGCGGTCCCAATGTGGGAATGAGACCGGGCAGCCGATTCCGACCCACATTGAAAATGACCAAATCGGTCCAATTGTTCAACAAGTTGGAGGGTAAGGGTTGGGAAAAACTTGGTCATGCGATGCAATTGACCAAAGGATTCTGGAATACCACCCGTCATGCCAACGTCCGAATCGGAATTGTCAATGATTAATTCCGTCAAGGTGGTCATATCGCCCAATTCCGGAACCAATTGACCCGTGACATGATTGTCTTGGAGAATCAACCGCACCACCACTTGGACCGTTTCATCCTCATCCGTATCAGGATTGGTAAACACGCGTGGTAAACAATCAATCTTGAGTTGGACCTCATCTTGATTAAAGTCCCAGTCACATTCCTGCTTGTCGGGACTGCCAAAAAAGGCGGAATTGGTCCAGGTCGTATCACCATTGCTGGCATAGAAAAAGGCCATTAATCGATATCGTTGCACAATTTGAATGTCCGTAATAGGACCCGTCAGTCGTCGAACAGAATCCTCGCCGTTGTCGTCTTGGAAACTACTACTACGGAGCAATCGATTGGATTCCGCCACAGGATTCCCACGACGACGACTACGGTCCTTGGGACTTTGGTTCAGTCGTCGTTCTCTCCGTTGTTGGAGACTGTTTCGTGTCAGGGTATCGACATTTTGCAACCACAAAAAGGCTCGTTGTTGGGGAGAATCGGGTTGATACACAACGGCCGTCCCATTGTCTCCAGAATTCATGGCAATCAACTCAAACAATTTGGTAGTAGTATCAATCCCATATGTTGCACATTCGCAACACGAACAACACACATTTTGGGCAGGTGAGCAGGTATCCTCGACTCCACAATCCACAATAGCCGATCCGGAACCAGTTGCTGTGGCAAACTCCAAATTGTCACACACACCACCGGGTACGGTCCCCGTCAAGCCGGGATTTCCCGACAAGTCCAAATTGCGCAATTTGGACAATTTATCAAATCCTGTGGGCAAGGGTCCGTCGAAACCGCTATTTTTCAAATTCAAACTTCGCAAATTGACATGATTGCCAATGGAATTGGGAATCCCACCGGAAAAGCCATTGTTGGACAAGTCCAAATTGGCTTGTAGTTGGGTCAGGGTGGAAATGGCGGGAAAACTACCCGAAAAGTTGTTATTGTCCAATCGGAGTGTTAGAAGTTCGGTAAGGGCCAAGAGACTGGGGACACTGGATCGCAATTGATTGTTGGCGACAATAAAGAGGGTGGCACGCGTCATAAACTGAACTTGGGAGGGTAAGGGTCCCGTCAATTGATTTTCTCCCAAATGGAATTGTCGAACTTGTGTCAAGAAGGACACGGAGGAAGGAATGGATCCCGGAAGCTGATTGCGACTGAGATTCAACGTCACGAGTCGGGTCCATTTGGTAAAGAGGGAATCAGATAAGGGAGTATCGAAAAAGTTGCCCACGATTTTCACAACGTTCAAATTTTCCAAATTGCCCAAGGAATCGGGAATTCCACCCACCAAGCCTGTATCTGGTTTACCGGTATTGTCCAAGACCAACTCTCGCAAGGATGTCATTTCACTCAATTCTGGCACCAAGGTTCCTGTCATGCCGACATTGACCAATTCCAAGATTGTCACTTCTCCTGCTCCATTGCACGAGAGTTCCCCACCGACCTGGCCAAATTCCCAATTGCATTCGTCTTGTTGTGGACTGGCCCAAAAGCCTTGTTCGGTCCAATCGGTGGGACCGTTGGTGGCGTAATAAAAGACCATGAGACGAAAGCGTTGTAATTTGCGAGCATCATTGACACTTTGGGTCCGTACATCAATGTTTTGGCTCCACAAATAGGCTCGATGTTGCGGTGTATTGAGAATGTCCACAGCCGCACCATTGTCGGCGGAATTCTCGACAATCAAATCGTACAAGGCTTGACCGGCTTCAGTCACAAAGGGAGGATATCCCGTCGGCCCCAAAGATGAGAAGCATCTCGAGTCGCCTGTGGGGAACCGACACGTACAATCATCCTCCAATGTAGAATCGGTACAGCACCATTGGAAACAGGGTGCGCCGTCATCATGATCGCCACAATCAGCGTACGCGATTGGTGGTCTAGCCATTGTGGTATTGTATAAGGTACACACTGGATCAGGAATGGAACCGGTCAATCCAGTCTTTTCAATGTGAATGGCACGGATTTGTGTTAACGAGGCCAATGCTGCAGGAACACTCCCGTTAATGCCCAAGTTGCCTTCCAAATGCAATTCTCGTACATTGACCAAATTTCCAATGTTGGACGGAATGGGACCCGACAAGCGATTGAAACTCAAATTAAGCCGTTCCAAATTTTCCAAGGTAAACAGTTCTGGAATGAGTGGACCCGTCAGTCGGTTGTCCAACAAGAACAAATCTTTCAGGTTCACATTGGCCGCTAATCCAGTGGCAAGGGGTCCGTCCATGCCGTTGCCACTGAGTTGCAATACTTGCAATTGTGTCATGGAGAAGACGGCAGTCGGGAAGACTTGCAAATTATTTCGGTTCGCGCGGAGACTAATCATATTTCGCAGCAAACCAAATTGACTTGGTATAAAGGTGAAGCGATTGTCATCCAAATTCAGGTCGAATAGATTGTCATTGGGCGACACTCCCGAAATGACCAATGATGCAGGGACGGGACCCGAGAGGTTGTTGTCGGATAAATCGATGGAATTCGCAGAGAGAAACGGTCCAAATCCCAAAGGAATGGTACCTGAAAGGTTATTGTTGCTCAAATCCAGTGTTTGCACTTGCACCCAGTCTCCGTATGTATCCGGCAGTCCTCCAGAGAATGAATTTCCCGTTCTTGTGACACTGGTGAGCTGGGACAAGGCAGCCAAAGTTGGTGGAAGGAGACCTGTTAATTGTCCTGTACCCGAACTCTTGATACTAAGTGTTTGCATCGTCGGCAAGAGGGCAAGTTCGGGAACCAGGGATCCGTTCAGATTGTTGTTGTCCAACTCCAGATGGAGCAGGTTCCCCATCGGGTCGCAAATGTTGGTGAATTGAGAGGTACTGTACCATCTACAAAGAGGAAGGTCGGAGAGCCAGTCGTCGTTCCTTAGCCAGTCATCACCGCTGGTACTATAATACAATGTGGCGAGGCCATAGCGAGCCATTTGAGTGGTTTCGGTCATGAATTGCACGTCTTGACTGTTGGCAAGCCACAAAATGGCTTGGTTCTGTGGCGTACCGGGCTGCCTCACGGCGGCGCAATTCTCTGGCAGACCATCACACGCGCTTTCTATGAGTTGTGGAAGGATACTGGGAGTTGGAGCACTAGTGGACAGCCCTCTTCATGTCGGTGCTTCTGAAGGAGCACTGGACAGTGCTGGGGTTCCGTTGGCAGTGGGCACAGGTACAACAGGAACAACAAACCGATACTCTCCGATCACAAGTTGTGTCATCACTGGGATCATCTATGTCGGGATTCTCACAAAAGACCCAGACATAGGCATTGTTGGCCTGTCCGGACACACTGGTAAAGAGTGGTGGGGGAACCTCCCCTCGAAAAGGACCCGGTGGATCGGGCGTCGTCCGTTGACTGGCCACGTTTAACCGACGCATTTTGTTCAATTTATTCAAACTGGTAGGTAAAGGTCCACCAAACCCACTGTCGTGTAACAATAATTGTTGCAATTGTGTCAATCAGCAAAGGCATCATTGGGAATGACTCCGGAAAATTGATTGCGACTCAAGTCACAATCGGCTTTCAACTCGGTAAGCGTTGAAACAAAGGAGGGGAAATTCCCCGAAAAACGATTCCCGCCCAATTTCAAACTCCTGAGGGATTGCAAATTGCCCAATTCAGGTGGCAACTCCCCTTCAAACAAATTGTCGTTCAAGACCAGTTGGGTCAGTGTCGTGATGGTGGCAATGCCAGTCAAGACACCCGTCAATTGATTGTCGGTTACAATGATTTGTTGCAATTGAGGATGATTGCTTTCAGTCAAGGAGGTTGGTAAGGGTCCCGGCAATTGATTGCGGGCGAGGTTCAATCGTTGCAATCGGTCCCAATTTCTCGTCAAGTCCGGTGGTAACGGTTCAGTGAATTGATTGGCGACAATTTTGACCTGTTCCAAGTTGGTCAAGGCACTCCATTCGGCCGGAATACCACCCGTCAATCCCGCGTCGGAATTGGCTGTATTGTCAATCACCAAGATCCGCAACGACGTCAATTGCGCCACTTCGGCCACCAAATTTCCCGTGACACGATTGTTTTCCACTTCCAATTTGATCAGCACCTTTTCTTGTATCGAGGTAACGTTGGTGGTCCCATCCGGATTGGTCTCTTCCCAATCAAACGTTTGGGTCTCACAATCCACCAATATATTATTGAAATCCCAAAGACACTCCGATTCGTCGGTATCACCAAGACTTGCCTTATTGTTCCACTCCGTAGGTCCATTTGTGGCATAAAAGAGCGTCATGAGACTGTACCGTTGCAAGTATCGAAAGGGATGCAAATCAGCCAACAAGTCACGCGTGGCAAGAGATGGGCTTGTATGCCCAGGATAGCGGTGTTCTTGTTCTTGTTCTTGTTGTCGCAAGCGTCGATTGCGGGCGGCTTGGACATCGGATTCCAACCAGACATAGGCTTGTTGTTGCGGTGATCCTACGGTCCGCACAGCTGCACCATTGTCGGTCGAGGAGGCCACGACCAAATCAAAGAATTCGGCAGTGACCACAAAATCAGGACGGAGTGGTGTCACGGTCGGTATATTGTTCACCGGTGATAAGGTCGGCATGGATGATGGCCTAGCATTTGTTGGTGTATCCGTTGTGGAAGATACTGGAAAGGTGGAAATGCCACCTCCACCCTTGTTGTTGTCGGTATCTATTTTGGCCACCATCACGCCGCCCTTCTCCTTCTTTCCTTTCTTGCCGTAGTCATCGTCGTACTTCTTTGCATTCTGTTTCTTTTCATCGTAGTTATTGTTGGCCACCATCACGTCACCCTTCTCCTTCTGTCCCTTCTTGCCGTAGTCATCGTCGTACTTCTTTGCATTCTGTTTCTTCTTTTTATCGTCGTAGTCATTGTTCTTTTCTTTCTTTCCAGAATAGTCGCCGTCGTCTTTCTTTCCAAGCTCACGAGAAAAGTTGAACTCGGCCATGCTGCCAGCCACCAGGCCAGCAATGAGAAGAAGCATCAATAGACGATTCATCTTCTATGAATCAACGGCAAAGATGAGTTAGACTGTTTGTCCAAGGAAAAAGGAGCAACAAAGCCACGAGGCTTCATTTTTGCAGTTGATTTGCGGAGAGATGATGAGGAAAAGGCAGAAACAATTTTTTGTGAAAAAGTATTAATGATGAGTTTAGTGTTCGCGATCAACTTTTTGCTATAGCCCAGCACTGGTACGCCAACTTGTTGGGTCCATGTCTATGACTGCGCCCTATATAGGACCAAAAAGTCGGCTTCATCTCTCAAAAATCTCAATGGCAAGTTCGCTGGTTCTCTAGGCTCTCCGAGAGAGCAGCTAGCCTCTTTTTTGTGTTATACTCCTAATACAGTTTCCCGACTGTTCCGGGAAGTAACGATCCAATCATATTTTCCAGCGACTCTCTGGGGACAATTGTAATTTGCACCAGTCGTTACGTCTAGAATGTTCGGGCGGTTTAATATAGAACAAAGAGTGCACAGACTGGTGATCGTCGTGAGAGGGACAACAGACAGCAAATGTAATTGGTTTCATCCGTTTCGTCTCTGGATCGCCCTTTTCTACGTTCCTATCCTCAAGCATTTCAGTGAACCTTCCCCATAACGACAGGTCCAGGTCGAATTGATGCAGCACCATTGACAAACCCAATTGGAGAAGGATCCGAGAAATACTACATCACCATGAACATAGAAGTAAAGAGAAAGAGAGACTCTAAAATAGATTGGATGAATGAATATATAATCGTACAACGATACTGGATTGCCAACAACACGCAATCTTGCGATTCGGTGAAGGTCCCATTGGAGAAATAGAAAGGCAATGTGGGTCGAGACACTACAAGCAGTCTGTTGCTACCAAGCCGGACGATCCACAACACCCAGATTTGGTCGGATGGGAGTCAAGGACTGAGAACAGCCGCACCACCACGACATGTTACGCTCCCGTATCACCCGAAGGAGCGGAAGATGATGTTGTGGGTGTCTCCGTGTCGGTGGGTACCGAAACGGCCACGGGAGCTGGGGTGGGAGTGGGTAGTACCGATTCGACACAGACACAGCAGGGACAACAAACCAATGCCGTTGGTTCACTCGCACATTGGTCATTGACATGATCGGGAACACACATGACATTTCCATAGGCACTGGCAAATTTCTCCTCATTGGTACAAAAGGGCTCCGACACGGTTCCCGTCAAGAATGGATTACCCGACAAATCCAATTTGCGCAAATTGAGCAAGGGGGACAGGTCCGGTAACGGTCCTTCAAAGTTGTTGTTGTGAAGCCACAAGGCTTGTAACTTGACGTTATTGTTCAAGGCCGTACTGGGAATGGGACCGGAAAACAAATTGTTGGAAAGATCCAATTGTGCCTTCAATTCAACCATGGTGGACACATCGGGAAAGGGACCCGTCAGTTTGTTGTTGTCCAAGGTCAAGCTGCGAAGTTGGGACAGACTCGACAGTTCCGGTGGCACGTCTCCCTCCAAGTCATTGTTGGACAGGGTCAACAACGAGAGGCCTTTCAAAAAGGAAATGGTCCGTGGAATGGCACCCGTCAAGTCATTGTTGGCCAGATTGAATTGCGTCATGGTCTCCAAGTGCGGTCCCAATGTGGGAATGAGACCGGGCAACCGATTCCGACCCACATTGAAAATGACCAAATCGGTCCAATCGTTCAACAAGTTGGAGGGCAAGGGCTGGGAACTAAAGTCGTTGCCACTAATCTTGAACTTGGTCATGCGATGCAATTGACCAAAGGATTCTGGAATACCACCCGTCATGCCAACGTCCGAATCGGAATTGTCAATGATTAATTCCGTCAAGGTGGTCATGTCGCCCAGTTCCGGAACCAATTGACCCGTGACATGATTGTCTTGGAGAATCAACCGCACCACCACTTGGACCGTTTCCTCCTCGTCCGTATCGGGATTGGTAAACACGCGTGAGATACAATCAATCTTGAGTTGGACCTCATCTTGATTAAAGTCCCAGTTGCATTCCTGCTTGTCGGGACTGCCAAAAAAGGCGGAATTGGTCCAGGTCGTATCACCATTGCTGCCATAGTAAAAGGCCATTAATCGATATCGTTGCACAATTTGAATGTCACTAATAGGACCCGTCAGTCGTCGAGCCGAATCATCCTCGTTTTCTTGCAAACTGCTACCACGGAGCAACCGCTTGGATTCCGCCGCAGGGTTCAATCGTCGTTCTCTCCGTTGTTGGAGACTGTTTCGTGTCAGGGTATCGACATTTTGCAACCACAAAAAGGCTCGTTGTTGGGGAGAATCGGGTTGATACACGACAGCCGTCCCATTGTCGGCAGAATTCAAAGCAATCAACTCAAACAATTCCGTGCTGGTATCAATCCCATCGTGTGCTTCCACCGGTGACACGGTGGGAGTCACCTCCTCCACGGGGGGCATGGATGGTTGACCGGACCCATCCAACAGGGACTCCCACGATGGTGCCGGAGATATCGTGGGCGATACCGTTGGTTCCAACGAAATGGATGGTGCCATGGAGACGGACGGTGCCGCGGAAACGGAGGGTGCCGGAGTCGGTCCCGCCGGTGCCCCTTGTTTGTCACTTCCACCGCCACCACCGCCACCCGACACGACAATGCCCAAGACGACACCCACGACTGCCAATACACCAATGACTCCTCCCACAATCATGTACTTTTGGGTGTTGGAACCACCCGAATCGCCTCGAGGCCGCGCTTGTTCGGGACGACGATCGTCCTCGTCATCGTCGTCATCTCCATCGGCTTTGAAGGATCCAAACATGCCTCCAAACCAACCATTGCCCTTGGCACCACCCTGTGGTTTTTCATCATTTAAAGTTTCGTGCTCATCGTCATAGTCTTCCCCCTCATCCTCGTCTTCATCGGAATCGTCTCCTCGTCGACTTTGTCGGGCTCGTTCCGCATAATCGTCGTCGTCATCATCATCATCGTCGTCACTACTCTCCTCGTCGTCATCATCATCATCGTCATCGTCAGAGGAATCATCCTCATCGTCGTCAGAGGAATCATCCTCATCGTCGTCGTCCGAGTCATCATCATCATCATCATCATCGTCCGAGGATTCCTCCTCCGAGTCATCATCATCATCTTCGTCTTCATCCAAAAACCGATCGCGTTCACTTCGAGACATGATGATGGATTATGTAATGGACTAATTAATGGATGGATTGATTGATTGGTTTCGTCCGGGCAATCGATGCTGTTCCTCCCTCTCGCTTGTTTCGTGCCTGCAGTGGTTGGAACTTGAGAGAGGAAATGCCATTTTGAGACGACAGAATTGCCATCTCACAAGCTTGTTGGGATCAATGCTTTGGGACTTGTACACAAAGAATTGCCCCTCAATGGAAAATGACCACAATGACTTCTCCCCAACCAATCCAACATTCCCCCCAAATGGACCGCTACCAAAAAAGCGATACACCTATGAGTGTACCACCTCCTTTGTCCTTTATCACGGGACATACGACAGCAACACTAGCTATTACTCCTTCTCTCTAGCTAGCACAAGGAATATGATTCGCCAGAGGCATCAGTGTCGTTCTACTCCTACAATTCTTGGACCTTGAGTTGGCAGCAGTAGCAACAAAAACCAACCCATCCCACTGACAATGTTTCGTTTCGCCCTTGGCCTCGTTCTCCCCAGTTCGGGACGCTCCTCGACTTTAGTGGTCGGATGATAGCTAGAAGTTTGCTATTTGGTGTGTTGTGATCCGTCGGTTTGGGGACTGGCTGTTGTGTCGATAAGAAAGACCAAAACGACGCGACACTCATGGCGCTGGAATGATTATTATTACTAGCGTACTCTACAAATACAGTCCATACTTCGTCTTCTTCGTGTCATGCTGTGACCCGTAGCAACTCCACGATCATGATATCATCCGATTGGTGGTGGTCAGCAATACTACGAGCATGGTGATTGCCAGGACTGTCAAACTACTGCTGCTGCCGCTGCGTGTCGCAGCATTGGTTTGAGCCGCGGTACCGGCCGAAATGGTGGTCGATAATCCCTCTTGTTCTTGTCCGTTTTGTGATGATGTTCCGACCGATCGATCATTGTCATTGGCCGTGGCCACTGTTGCGCCTCCTCCTTCTACCGTGGCGGGAGTGGCACCACCACCACCACCACCACTTCCAGCCGCTGCTGCTGCTCCAGCATTCCCCGGCGTGGAAGTCCCAGTGGCCGTGTTGGTCTTGTCGTCGTCGCCATTCTGGTCGGCCGGATTGCCATGAATGCCCCAATAGGGACGATAACACTGCGTTCCCCGACAACATTCGAGAATGGCATGATCAAAAGTTCGATACATGCTGGCATCGTACAGGACACCATCGCCTCCAACATAGGCGACATTGGCCACCTGGTTGGGCACCTGGTCATCGATACCGTCGACGAGGCCATCCAGCCACAAGGTAGACTCTACGGGTTCATGTCGAAAATTGTACCAGTCTTCGGGACACTTGTATTGCTGAGTTTGACAGGCATAGGCGGCATCGTCCGCCTTGAAGATACCCAACAGGGCGTAGGCCGATGCATCATTGATCAAGGAGGCATAAAAGGGCAAAACATAGGGAGAAGCGACACCAGCCAAGAGACAATCGGAATAATGTTGTTGGACAAATTCCATCCATTTCCAATAATCCATGGCACACAGGGCTGGATTGTTCAATTCGCGAACCTTGTTGGAAGTGACTGTACTGGGAGCCACGCAATCGACATACAAGTGTTCAATGGCACCCGTACATTCGCCACACTATAGGGTCCGAAGCGACATACAAACAGAAATAGGCTGGCCTGTGAGAGTGAATCTCATATCCGTACAACTCCAATGGGCTACCTTCGAAAGAGAACGGGGGAAACAAAGAGAACCACATGTCTTCTCGTGGTCATGGCTTTACCACGAGTGTCGCTCGTCTGTATTCCTCCATGGTGTGTTCCATGAGACGTACCTTGTCGTCGTCGTCGTCATCATAATAATAATCGTAGTAGTCGTCATCGTTTTTGCTCAATCGGCGGCGGTCATTTCTATTCCTCCGTTTTGCGGCTGCTACTTGGTCCAAACACACGAATAGTATGGACCACACCATCAGCACGAGTCCCATGGACCGACCAAGTCTCGTCGTTGAAATCATTCGTTTGCTGCTCGGATGGTTCGTTGTTGTAGTTCCAGCCATGGTAAAAATCAATCAGCAAGGTTTGTCGCTCTCCTTCGAAGGGATTGTGGCAAAAATTTGGGATTGTGGTAAAATGTGAGCGAGTCGTTTGGTGCAACGGAGAAAGCTGCACGACCAACGTCCGACGCGCGCGAATGTATAACGCCCCAGCACTTTGAGGGTATATCATGATATATTCATCGAAAGAATATAGTACAGACAAACGATGAGATGTATTGAGAGCGCCGGGCCATGACTCTCAACCGACGTTTCTCGGAAGCTGCGTTGCGGTTGCAGGAACATTGGTTCCCTGTTCTTGTTTCGATCTACCTATTCGAAGATGTCCCGAGAGTCGAGACTCTGGACTCTGGGATGCACCACCATGAGAATGAGTATAGCTGCAACCGACCAAACTTTGACGGTATGGGTATGGACCCGCTATTGTTTGTACAATATCACCAACGGGGACTGTCGTAACAAGATAAATCGGAAGATTTGTGGCGAGAACCATTGTTTGGGGGTAAACTACTTCGGAGCACTAGCAACTCTAGAGAGAGAGAGAGGGACAATCATCTCCCGATCCATAGAAATGACACAAAACTACATTCCATCAAAAAGGTTTGCCCCAAAATCGCCACAGCCTATCGGTATGATACAATATCCAAAGACAGGGTTGGGTGTCATTGTCATGTTTGTTGCGGGTGTTCTTCTGTTTCACCCACAGAGTTTCCTGTCGTCGTCAACGATGTCCTTGTTGTGTAAAAGAGGGGAATGCAACTCGTTATGATTCAATCTTGCACCCGACAACAACCACTAGAGAGGTAGGAAAAACCTCTAGTAGAGATCCTCAGGGGAGTCTCTCATCGATGAAATTCAAAGAACTACCATGAGGAGAAAGCTAAAAAAGATGCACATAGTTTTGGGTGGGAAAGTATCGGTGACCGGCCATCGACATTCGGAAGATTCCTGAACGGAAATCCTTGGCGTATTGCCCACAATTCGTGGGAACTGGTTGGGCATTGAGTCTTGGATATTGGCCGAAAAGGAGTTCTCACTTTTTTTGGTCCCAGTGAGTTTTCGGGGATTTCATGAGACATATTGACCTCTCTTGGTGGTTCTGCTTGTTTGTGAGAGAGATCCACGCAATCACTCGCTCTCTCTCTGCTGTGGATGAGGTGATTGTGTGTTATTTGGAGTGGTTGTTGCTGTGGCCTTGGGTGTTTCTTTTTCAGTGCCCTTGGTTTTGCTTTGCTTTGCTGTAGCGCATTCATTGCATCCATCTTTCCCTCCCCTCACAAGATATCGAGTGTGGACAGCAACCTTTTGTTCGTTTGTGTGTCACCGAATACTTAAAAAAAGCAGTCTCTAAACCATGTCGCGAGGAGGAGATAGTGAAGAATACGACAGTGAAGAAGAGGAAGAAGACGATTCGGGGAGTGATTACGACGAAGAAAGTGATGAGGAGGAGGAAGAATCGGGCAGTGACGAGGAAGAGTCGGGGAGTGAGGAAGACGAGTCGGGCAGTGACGAGGAGGATGAAGAAACGGGAGGAGGCGACAATAACAGCAACCATCATGCATCGTGGGGGAATTCCAGTTATAGTAGTGAATACAGCGATGTCAAGCGGGGCGGTATTTCCTCCACTATGAGTGCCTCGGGTATGAGTACGACCTCGGAAATTATTGCCAGCAACGAAGGAGAATTTGGCAAGGATGGCAACAAACTCAGTGGCAATTCCTTCAACTTGTTTGGGAACAAACCCTCTCGCAAGGCCAGCATGGGTGGCAAGGGACGAGCTGCCACGATTGACGAAGGCGAAGAAGACGACGATGACGACGAGGATGAAAGTGGTGACGACGACGAAGACGACGAAGAAGAGTACAACGAAGAACCAGAACCCGAACAAGCTCGAATGGGAGGATGGGGTGTCGACGATGGCTCCTACAATGACGATGACGATCGCAAATCAAAGCCTCGCAAATCCTTTCAAGGTCCCTCGTGTGATTGTAGCTGTTTGGAAAATGTCAATTGGGTCATTATGGGTGTTGTTGCGGCGTGCCTGGTAGTGGTGGGTGTCATTGTCATTATTATTGTCTTGGTTGCGGGTGGTGGTGGTGGCGGTGGAGGTGGCGGCGACAAGGACGAATCCCCCACCGTTTCGCCAGCTCCCAGTGTGTCCTTCGAACCCACGACACCGCCGAGTATATCTCCGGCTCCCACCGTCTCACCAGCGCCAACGATTTCGCCGGCACCAACGAACAGTCCGACCGTTTCGGCGGCTCCTACCATTACACCTCGACCCACCTTTAGTCCGGCACCCATGGTACCGACCAGGACGGGATATCCTCCCTTTGTGCCCGAATCCGGTCAAGCCTTGTACGATTTGATTGTCGAGAATTCGGCCGACAATGGTGCGGCGGTGGACATTCCCAATACACCGCAACATCGTGCCTATTTGTGGAGTCAAAACATTGATGTACGGACCCAAAGTGTCAATGATGCTCGCAAATTGCAACGCTTTCGTCTCATGGCCTTTTATTACGCCACCAACGGTCCCACCGATTGGACCGAACAAGGCTTTTGGGCCAGTCCACAACAAGACGAATGCAATTGGGAATTTGGCCAGGCCGGTGGGGAACTCTCGTGCAATGGAGCAGGAGAATTGACAATCTTGGAATTGGTCAATGTCGGCATGACAGGAACCTTGGTGCCAGAATTGAGTGAAATGACATCCTTGCGAGAGTTGGTCTTGGACAATACCGGTAAACCAGATACGGGCTTGGTGGGTGGAATTCCCGATTCCTTGGGCAATTTGGAAAATTTGAACGTTGTCAAAATTGTGGGCAACTTTTTCGATACTCCCTTATCGGATTCACTCTTTACCAAATGGACGCGAGTTGTGACGTTGAATCTCAGTCGCAATCAGCTTCCGGGATCCATTCCTTCCTCCGTGTCCTCCTTGACACAAGTTCGACAATTCCACTTGGGAGAGAATCAATTGACAGGACCCTTACCCTCCCAAGTTCAGTTCATGACGCGTGCCACCCTCTTTATTGTCGCCAACAATCAATTGCGATCCAGTGTCCCCAGTCTCTTGGCCCTTACCGAACTTCGAACACTCCGATTGGACAATAACAACTTTTCGGGTAGTTTTCCCGCCATTTCCACCTTGACCAAACTACAGGCCAATTTGGACTTGTCCAACAATGGCTTTTCCGGTGGGATTCCCAATTCCATTGGCAACCACGTCAATTTGCGAAGTTTGAATTTAAAAAATACCGGTTTGACCGGACCCTTGCCCACTGGGTTTGGCAACTTGTCCAAATTGCGCACCTTGGACTTGTCGGGAAATCCAGGCTTGACGGGGACCGTATCTGTTGATGTGTGTAACAATTTGGATTTTGCCAAAGCAACTGGATCCGGATCGGCGATTGTGGATTGTGGTGTCGAAGACACCTGCTCAGCTGCCCAAAATGTGTGTTGTTCGTGTTGTGAATGTGCAACGTAAAACCAAACAAAAGAATCTACCACAGTATCACGTCTACTCAGCAACAAACAAAAATCTATTTACATGTCATTGGCAAATTAGAACCTGTTCTATTATACCTAGGTTTGTTGTGCTTGTTTGTAGCAGGATATCATTGAATGGAGACAAACTGAAGGTGGCTATCACACATCTTGGGCACTGACTTCATCGTTGGGGAATGTGCTACACCTGACAAGACAAGCTGCTACATCGGCTGCCGGGGTAATTTGAAACTCGAAGTAGTTACGTCTATAATGTGGGGTTTATAATAGAACAAAGAGAATAATACAAAGTACATAGACTGCTGATCTTCTTGCGAGGGAAAACATTCTTTAACGACAAAAACTGTAATTGGTTTCATCAGTTTCGTCTCGCGATTGGTTCTAGTCCCCCTTTCCTACGTTCCTATCCTAAAGAATTTCAGTGAACCGTCCAAATAACGACAGGTACAGTCTGAATTGGTGCAGCACCATTGAAAGCATGGCGAACAATTGTAAATGGTTTCATCAGTTTCATCTCTCGATCGATTCTGGTCCCCCGCTCCTACGTTCCTATATTCAGAAGCATATCAGTGAACCAAGTCCATAACGACAGGTACAGTCTGAATTGGTGCAGCACCATTGAAAGCATGGCGCACCATTGTCGTGATCGTCGCAATCGGCAAAGCCAGTTGGAGAAGGATCCGAGCCATTCAATGCGGTACACACTGAATCCGGAATGGGACCCGTCATGTCCGTATCGTTAATGCGAATTTCTGCCAGTTGTGTCATGCCACTCATTTCTTCGGGAAGTTCGCCATTGATACCGGCATTGCCATTCACTGTAAAGCTTGTCAAGTTGATCATGTTCCCAACCTCGGTGGGGATTGGTCCAGTAAAATCATTGTAACTCAAATCCAAACGAATGTCTAAATTCAAGGCAAATATCTCCGGAATCAAGGTACCATTCATTCGATTGCTCCCCAAGGATAGGTCACGAAGGTTTTCATTGGCTACCAGCCTAGGTCCGAACAGCAGCACCATTGTCGGTGGAAGTGGCCACGACCAAATCAAACCATTCGGCCGTGACCACAAAATCTGGACGGACTGGTGTCACGTGATTGGGCCGGCATGGATGATGGCATGGTATTTGTTGGTGTATCCGTTGTGGGAGGGGCTGGAAAGGTGGGAATGTCACCTCCACCCTTGTTGTTGTCGTCGTACTTCCTTGCATTCGTTTTCTTCTTTTTTAAGCCATAGTTCCTCGTATGTCGCTCTTCAAAACCCGGAACTGGATAGAAGAAACACCGGATTCGAGGTTGGCCCTGTTTCTACAGGTTGTCCTGGCGCCTTGAACGCAGGCTGGCCGATCCCATCGGCCACCACACCCTGTGAGATGCACGACCACCCGTCGTGGGAGGGGACTCAGGGACGTCCCAGTAGCCGCGTCCACGAGTGCACGCATGTACTTCCCCACGAGGGCTGCGACTCGGTAAGCATCAAAGCCACTCACTGTGCGCACGCCCTCCACCGTCAGCAGAGGTGTGATATCCCGTCCTGCCGTTGCAGACGCCCAGAACTCACGCAGTGCGGCGTTGACGAGGTGGTGTAAGCGAGAGGTGTGGTTGCGAGCAGGCAGAAGAGCAGGCAGAACACGCTCCACCTGGTTCATTGCACCCTGCACGGCTGCAACAAACGTATCACGGGGCCACCAAGGGGAATGCACTCGCCACCACGTGCAGGAACCAACCACACGCCTGTAGCAGCTTGTCCGGATGCCCTCATCAAGGAACAGAACATCATGAAGTCCAATTGAAGACAAGCTCACATCGAATGCTTTGGATAAAACTAGTTGCTTTGACCGCGAATCTTGATGGATCCAACAAGTTGCAAAACATCATTCAAATCGCGCTGCCTCTCCTTGGTACTTGCTTTCTGCCTCTGAAAACTTTCGAAATTCACATCTGGAACTAGAAAAAGAACACAGTTTCTTGAGGCCACCCCGTGAACTGCCATCTTTCGTTCAATGGCAACAAATTTGTTGATACCATCATCACTAACTGGGTGATTGAGAGAACGTGTCATTTGCAGTAATACGGTTGTAACTCCGTGATCATCTTTCTTCCTTTTTTTTCGCTTGTGCTTCGGGTCGTTATCTCCACTCATCACAAGAGCAGCATCTAGACCAGGATAATTGGACGCTTGCGGCACAAGAAGCTTGGTACCTATGCTCGCCTCGGGATTGATGACCCCAACAACATCCTCGACATCTTGTCTTTCCACCTTTTCAACTTTCAATACGTTTTTATGCAAGTGCCCACGAAGTGGCTGGCTCCGATGTCCCAGGTTCCGAGTTTCAAATAAGATCGTTTGAGGATGTTTAGCAATAAGGTAGAGGCAAACTTCTTCGAAAAGTATACCATCAATTGCCTTGTGTTGCATTCCAAATTGATTTTGAACACTTGGTGAAAGCAATTCTTTGACAACAAATTCCGCGACGATTTTCATGACATATCGAGGGGCATAGATGAGTTCGGGTGGAGTATCATCTAAATTATACTGAGGCTGTCCATCCTTGATTACAACATCCATGTAGAAGAAGCGATGCGGCCCCTTGAGATAGTTCCTTTGCTGGGCAACGCCCAGAAATTCGTCAAGTGGTTTTAGAGATTCACGTAGCCTCGATTCATGTCTATTAGTATTCGCCATCCCCCAAATAATTCGAGGTATGGGTCCAAATTTCTCATACTGCTCTATCATACTTTGTGATGCATAACAAAGTAAGGCTTGTTTTGCAGGAAGGGGGCATCCGATACAACAGCTTTGCTGTTTGAGGAGTTGCGAGTTGGCGAGCTTCTGACTGGGGGAAGAGTAAAGGACAAGACCACCCTCAGTAAAGACATAGGTTGCATCTCCATTTGATATATCTGCCAAACAAAAGAAATCTTGACCTGGTGTGTAGCCCATCGCTTTTACTGCTGCATGATTCAGGTTTTCTTCCGAAACCGTAGCCTTTGTTGCGCCGTCAGAATTAACAAAAAGCCGAACATGCTGAAGAATCCCACCTTTTGCCATGACAACCATACATTTTTCCTTTTTCTCCTTAGCGTTTTTCAGGATCAGGTGTGCATGGAAGTTTCTCATTATACTTTTGCCAATTCCTGGTGTTCCTACCAAAAACACGCGCTTACCTGTGGGTTTCTGGAAGAATGAAAGTATCCCCACCCAAAGGGGCTCATAATGATCAAACACAACCAGTCGATTTTTCAGGCAAGGAAACTCTTGGTAGAGCTCATGCCGGGACTTTGCTTCGCTGATCTCATTTTGATCTGTGAACAATCCACTTTTTGAAACGTCAAGGTATCGTTCCCCACGGTCATCTTCCTGTACATCCAATTCAGAAAGTTCTTTCACGTAAATTGATGCCTCTTTTGCAAGGGCTACGGAGGAATCATTTGATTCTTTTGTGACGCCTAGACCAGACCTTTCTGGAAGCGATGCCTGAAGCTTGTTAAACAACATGCTGCGATGGGGTGGACTGAGATTCAGCAGTAACAGATCCCCCCAGTGGATATTAAGTAACGTGGACGGATAGACATAGCCGCTTGCAAACAAAGATGTAGCGACGGAAGTAGCGACTGGCGTTGGTACGTTCCGTTCCTCCGAAAGCCATTTCTGGACATCATCCACTGTCTTGAACTCTTCCTCCATTTTTTGATTCTCAGACTGATGTTGTATGGTGTAAAGAGTTTAATCCCAACGCGACCGTAAGGGATGTCCTCCGCACTGTCGTCGTCGTCGTCGTTGTTGTTAGCTTTTGATAGAAATAACTGTTCGACTGACGGTTTTGATTTTGACACAAAAAATAATACCTAGTCACACCTATTAAGACTATGACTGCTAGGTCGCTCGGCCGAGGGGGTAATTTGTAACTACTCCTAGAAGTAGTTACGTCTATACTGTGGGGTTTATAATAGAACAAAGAGAATAATAAAAAGTACATAGACTGCTGATCGTCTTGAGAGGTACAACAATCTTTAACGAAAACAATTGTAAATGGTTTCATCAGTTTCATCTCTCGATCGATTCTGGTCCCCCGCTCCTACGTTCCTATATTCAGAAGCATATCAGTGAACCAAGTCCATAACGACAGGTACAGTCTGAATTGGTGCAGCACCATTGAAAGCATGGCGCACCATTGTCGTGATCGTCGCAATCGGCAAAGCCAGTTGGAGAAGGATCCGAGCCATTCAATGCGGTACACACTGAATCCGGAATGGGACCCGTCATGTCCGTATCGTTAATGCGAATTTCTGCCAGTTGTGTCATGCCACTCATTTCTTCGGGAAGTTCGCCATTGATACCGGCATTGCCATTCACTGTAAAGCTTGTCAAGTTGATCATGTTCCCAACCTCGGTGGGGATTGGTCCAGTAAAATCATTGTAACTCAAATCCAAACGAATGTCTAAATTCAAGGCAAATATCTCCGGAATCAAGGTACCATTCATTCGATTGCTCCCCAAGGATAGGTCACGAAGGTTTTCATTGGCTACCAGCCTAGGTCCGAACAGCAGCACCATTGTCGGTGGAAGTGGCCACGACCAAATCAAACCATTCGGCCGTGACCACAAAATCTGGACGGACTGGTGTCACGTGATTGGGCCGGCATGGATGATGGCATGGTATTTGTTGGTGTATCCGTTGTGGGAGGGGCTGGAAAGGTGGGAATGTCACCTCCACCCTTGTTGTTGTCGTCGTACTTCCTTGCATTCGTTTTCTTCTTTTTTAAGCCATAGTTCCTCGTATGTCGCTCTTCAAAACCCGGAACTGGATAGAAGAAACACCGGATTCGAGGTTGGCCCTGTTTCTACAGGTTGTCCTGGCGCCTTGAACGCAGGCTGGCCGATCCCATCGGCCACCACACCCTGTGAGATGCACGACCACCCGTCGTGGGAGGGGACTCAGGGACGTCCCAGTAGCCGCGTCCACGAGTGCACGCATGTACTTCCCCACGAGGGCTGCGACTCGGTAAGCATCAAAGCCACTCACTGTGCGCACGCCCTCCACCGTCAGCAGAGGTGTGATATCCCGTCCTGCCGTTGCAGACGCCCAGAACTCACGCAGTGCGGCGTTGACGAGGTGGTGTAAGCGAGAGGTGTGGTTGCGAGCAGGCAGAAGAGCAGGCAGAACACGCTCCACCTGGTTCATTGCACCCTGCACGGCTGCAACAAACGTATCACGGGGCCACCAAGGGGAATGCACTCGCCACCACGTGCAGGAACCAACCACACGCCTGTAGCAGCTTGTCCGGATGCCCTCATCAAGGAACAGAACATCATGAAGTCCAATTGAAGACAAGCTCACATCGAATGCTTTGGATAAAACTAGTTGCTTTGACCGCGAATCTTGATGGATCCAACAAGTTGCAAAACATCATTCAAATCGCGCTGCCTCTCCTTGGTACTTGCTTTCTGCCTCTGAAAACTTTCGAAATTCACATCTGGAACTAGAAAAAGAACACAGTTTCTTGAGGCCACCCCGTGAACTGCCATCTTTCGTTCAATGGCAACAAATTTGTTGATACCATCATCACTAACTGGGTGATTGAGAGAACGTGTCATTTGCAGTAATACGGTTGTAACTCCGTGATCATCTTTCTTCCTTTTTTTTCGCTTGTGCTTCGGGTCGTTATCTCCACTCATCACAAGAGCAGCATCTAGACCAGGATAATTGGACGCTTGCGGCACAAGAAGCTTGGTACCTATGCTCGCCTCGGGATTGATGACCCCAACAACATCCTCGACATCTTGTCTTTCCACCTTTTCAACTTTCAATACGTTTTTATGCAAGTGCCCACGAAGTGGCTGGCTCCGATGTCCCAGGTTCCGAGTTTCAAATAAGATCGTTTGAGGATGTTTAGCAATAAGGTAGAGGCAAACTTCTTCGAAAAGTATACCATCAATTGCCTTGTGTTGCATTCCAAATTGATTTTGAACACTTGGTGAAAGCAATTCTTTGACAACAAATTCCGCGACGATTTTCATGACATATCGAGGGGCATAGATGAGTTCGGGTGGAGTATCATCTAAATTATACTGAGGCTGTCCATCCTTGATTACAACATCCATGTAGAAGAAGCGATGCGGCCCCTTGAGATAGTTCCTTTGCTGGGCAACGCCCAGAAATTCGTCAAGTGGTTTTAGAGATTCACGTAGCCTCGATTCATGTCTATTAGTATTCGCCATCCCCCAAATAATTCGAGGTATGGGTCCAAATTTCTCATACTGCTCTATCATACTTTGTGATGCATAACAAAGTAAGGCTTGTTTTGCAGGAAGGGGGCATCCGATACAACAGCTTTGCTGTTTGAGGAGTTGCGAGTTGGCGAGCTTCTGACTGGGGGAAGAGTAAAGGACAAGACCACCCTCAGTAAAGACATAGGTTGCATCTCCATTTGATATATCTGCCAAACAAAAGAAATCTTGACCTGGTGTGTAGCCCATCGCTTTTACTGCTGCATGATTCAGGTTTTCTTCCGAAACCGTAGCCTTTGTTGCGCCGTCAGAATTAACAAAAAGCCGAACATGCTGAAGAATCCCACCTTTTGCCATGACAACCATACATTTTTCCTTTTTCTCCTTAGCGTTTTTCAGGATCAGGTGTGCATGGAAGTTTCTCATTATACTTTTGCCAATTCCTGGTGTTCCTACCAAAAACACGCGCTTACCTGTGGGTTTCTGGAAGAATGAAAGTATCCCCACCCAAAGGGGCTCATAATGATCAAACACAACCAGTCGATTTTTCAGGCAAGGAAACTCTTGGTAGAGCTCATGCCGGGACTTTGCTTCGCTGATCTCATTTTGATCTGTGAACAATCCACTTTTTGAAACGTCAAGGTATCGTTCCCCACGGTCATCTTCCTGTACATCCAATTCAGAAAGTTCTTTCACGTAAATTGATGCCTCTTTTGCAAGGGCTACGGAGGAATCATTTGATTCTTTTGTGACGCCTAGACCAGACCTTTCTGGAAGCGATGCCTGAAGCTTGTTAAACAACATGCTGCGATGGGGTGGACTGAGATTCAGCAGTAACAGATCCCCCCAGTGGATATTAAGTAACGTGGACGGATAGACATAGCCGCTTGCAAACAAAGTTGTAGCGACGGAAGTAGCGACTGGCGTTGGTACGTTCCGTTCCTCCGAAAGCCATTTCTGGACATCATCCACTGTCTTGAACTCTTCCTCCATTTTTTGATTCTCAGACTGATGTTGTATGGTGTAAAGAGTTTAATCCCAACGCGACCGTAAGGGATGTCCTCCGCACTGTCGTCGTCGTCGTCGTTGTTGTTAGCTTTTGATAGAAATAACTGTTCGACTGACGGTTTTGATTTTGACACAAAAAATAATACCTAGTCACACCTATTAAGACTATGACTGCTAGATCGCTCGGCCGAGGGGGTAATTTGTAACTACTCCTAGAAGTAGTTACGTCTATACTGTGGGGTTTATAATAGAACAAAGAGAATAATAAAAAGTACATAGACTGCTGATCGTCTTGAGAGGTACAACAATCTTTAACGAAAACAATTGTAAATGGTTTCATCAGTTTCATCTCTCGATCGATTCTGGTCCCCCGCTCCTACGTTCCTATATTCAGAAGCATATCAGTGAACCAAGTCCATAACGACAGGTACAGTCTGAATTGGTGCAGCACCATTGAAAGCATGGCGCACCATTGTCGTGATCGTCGCAATCGGCAAAGCCAGTTGGAGAAGGATCCGAGCCATTCAATGCGGTACACACTGAATCCGGAATGGGACCCGTCATGTCCGTATCGTTAATGCGAATTTCTGCCAGTTGTGTCATGCCACTCATTTCTTCGGGAAGTTCGCCATTGATACCGGCATTGCCATTCACTGTAAAGCTTGTCAAGTTGATCATGTTCCCAACCTCGGTGGGGATTGGTCCAGTAAAATCATTGTAACTCAAATCCAAACGAATGTCTAAATTCAAGGCAAATATCTCCGGAATCAAGGTACCATTCATTCGATTGCTCCCCAAGGATAGGTCACGAAGGTTTTCATTGGCTACCAGCCTAGGTCCGAACAGCAGCACCATTGTCGGTGGAAGTGGCCACGACCAAATCAAACCATTCGGCCGTGACCACAAAATCTGGACGGACTGGTGTCACGTGATTGGGCCGGCATGGATGATGGCATGGTATTTGTTGGTGTATCCGTTGTGGGAGGGGCTGGAAAGGTGGGAATGTCACCTCCACCCTTGTTGTTGTCGTCGTACTTCCTTGCATTCGTTTTCTTCTTTTTTAAGCCATAGTTCCTCGTATGTCGCTCTTCAAAACCCGGAACTGGATAGAAGAAACACCGGATTCGAGGTTGGCCCTGTTTCTACAGGTTGTCCTGGCGCCTTGAACGCAGGCTGGCCGATCCCATCGGCCACCACACCCTGTGAGATGCACGACCACCCGTCGTGGGAGGGGACTCAGGGACGTCCCAGTAGCCGCGTCCACGAGTGCACGCATGTACTTCCCCACGAGGGCTGCGACTCGGTAAGCATCAAAGCCACTCACTGTGCGCACGCCCTCCACCGTCAGCAGAGGTGTGATATCCCGTCCTGCCGTTGCAGACGCCCAGAACTCACGCAGTGCGGCGTTGACGAGGTGGTGTAAGCGAGAGGTGTGGTTGCGAGCAGGCAGAAGAGCAGGCAGAACACGCTCCACCTGGTTCATTGCACCCTGCACGGCTGCAACAAACGTATCACGGGGCCACCAAGGGGAATGCACTCGCCACCACGTGCAGGAACCAACCACACGCCTGTAGCAGCTTGTCCGGATGCCCTCATCAAGGAACAGAACATCATGAAGTCCAATTGAAGACAAGCTCACATCGAATGCTTTGGATAAAACTAGTTGCTTTGACCGCGAATCTTGATGGATCCAACAAGTTGCAAAACATCATTCAAATCGCGCTGCCTCTCCTTGGTACTTGCTTTCTGCCTCTGAAAACTTTCGAAATTCACATCTGGAACTAGAAAAAGAACACAGTTTCTTGAGGCCACCCCGTGAACTGCCATCTTTCGTTCAATGGCAACAAATTTGTTGATACCATCATCACTAACTGGGTGATTGAGAGAACGTGTCATTTGCAGTAATACGGTTGTAACTCCGTGATCATCTTTCTTCCTTTTTTTTCGCTTGTGCTTCGGGTCGTTATCTCCACTCATCACAAGAGCAGCATCTAGACCAGGATAATTGGACGCTTGCGGCACAAGAAGCTTGGTACCTATGCTCGCCTCGGGATTGATGACCCCAACAACATCCTCGACATCTTGTCTTTCCACCTTTTCAACTTTCAATACGTTTTTATGCAAGTGCCCACGAAGTGGCTGGCTCCGATGTCCCAGGTTCCGAGTTTCAAATAAGATCGTTTGAGGATGTTTAGCAATAAGGTAGAGGCAAACTTCTTCGAAAAGTATACCATCAATTGCCTTGTGTTGCATTCCAAATTGATTTTGAACACTTGGTGAAAGCAATTCTTTGACAACAAATTCCGCGACGATTTTCATGACATATCGAGGGGCATAGATGAGTTCGGGTGGAGTATCATCTAAATTATACTGAGGCTGTCCATCCTTGATTACAACATCCATGTAGAAGAAGCGATGCGGCCCCTTGAGATAGTTCCTTTGCTGGGCAACGCCCAGAAATTCGTCAAGTGGTTTTAGAGATTCACGTAGCCTCGATTCATGTCTATTAGTATTCGCCATCCCCCAAATAATTCGAGGTATGGGTCCAAATTTCTCATACTGCTCTATCATACTTTGTGATGCATAACAAAGTAAGGCTTGTTTTGCAGGAAGGGGGCATCCGATACAACAGCTTTGCTGTTTGAGGAGTTGCGAGTTGGCGAGCTTCTGACTGGGGGAAGAGTAAAGGACAAGACCACCCTCAGTAAAGACATAGGTTGCATCTCCATTTGATATATCTGCCAAACAAAAGAAATCTTGACCTGGTGTGTAGCCCATCGCTTTTACTGCTGCATGATTCAGGTTTTCTTCCGAAACCGTAGCCTTTGTTGCGCCGTCAGAATTAACAAAAAGCCGAACATGCTGACGAATCCCACCTTTTGCCATGACAACCATACATTTTTCCTTTTTCTCCTTAGCGTTTTTCAGGATCAGGTGTGCATGGAAGTTTCTCATTATACTTTTGCCAATTCCTGGTGTTCCTACCAAAAACACGCGCTTACCTGTGGGTTTCTGGAAGAATGAAAGTATCCTCACCCAAAGGGGCTCATAATGATCAAACACAACCAGTCGATTTTTCAGGCAAGGAAACTCTTGGTAGAGCTCATGCCGGGACGTTGCTTCGCTGATCTCATTTTGATCTGTGAACAATCCACTTTTTGAAACGTCAAGGTATCGTTCCCCACGGTCATCTTCCTGTACATCCAATTCAGAAAGTTCTTTCACGTAAATTGATGCCTCTTTTGCAAGGGCTACGGAGGAATCATTTGATTCTTTTGTGACGCCTGATACTTTTTGAAATCGCTGGTCTGCCGCATCTGCAATCGCCGCATCTGCCTTCGCGGGTGCCATGGCAATCACGGGACGTGGTGTTCTTTCGCCGGGCAACGGGTCTGTGCTAGGAACTTCCTCCCATGGCTTAATAAACTTGTCTTCGTAGCCTTCAATCGTCACATCGGTGTCGGGGGGGTACACGGAAAGATTTGCCGCATCACAATGGCTGAGGGAATGTGGTAGCTCTGCCTTTACTTCCTTCGTCAAGTCAGCAACATCTTTAGGTGCTGGATTAATGTTAATGGGATGGCCCGCCGGTTTTTCCTTTCCCTCGTAATATAGCTGAACCCAGACAGACATGACGTATACTCGATGCCTACAATACGGCAAAGTTCGAGAGAATTATGGTTGCAACCGCTTTCTTGTGGTCTTTGACGACGGCGAACAAGTCGATCGAAGACATGGAGGCAGGCAGCAAACTGGCCCGCCCAGATAAACACGCGCGCAGCTCCTCCTAATTTGAGCCCGCGTTCCGGCTGGAGCGTCCGAGGTTGGCAGTACATATTTCAAAGGCCAACCTCGGACGCTCTCGGCGGGGAAGCACGAGTTGGTACGGACCACCTAACGAGCGGATGACGGACAGTACCCTTCGGGATGGAACGGCTGAGTTCAGTGATCACGCAAAACGCAACCAGAGTGTTGAGTGTTGAAGTTCTACTTGACTGTTTTACACTTTTAAGCTTAAATTAACAACTTTTAACTTTTTTCATGAAAGTCAAGTCAATTTCCAGCCGAGATCCCATGACTTTTCTCTTTTCTCAGTGAAATCAAGTTGGACAGCACCACATTTTCAACTTTGACTTAACGTTTTTCATTAAGTCAAGTTCTGAACTATGACCTTCCAACGTCAGCGTGAGCCGCGACTTCTACCATTACTCGTACCTCGAATCGTGGAAGTCAATAATATCTTAGTTTCTGACTTCTGACTTTAAGTCGACTTTTCTTTCTGAAAAAGTAAAAAGTCAATTTGCAGAACTTTTGTGGCAATTGAATTGGAACTCCATTGTTCCTTTTTCAAGAATTTGTTGAGTTTGTGTGTTCCAAGATCTCAAGTAGAGGTCGGTCCCGCAACAGCTCATCTCTGCTAGAGTGCGCTGGAGAGGTCTCTGCTGGAACTAGGTATGCGCATCCGCTGGAGATAAGACTACCTGTGCTACCATGATAAAAATGCCTAGCTAGGGGAGTACTCCTAGTAACTACTCCTAGAGCACTTATCTTGGTGAGAGCTTTCCTTTCCAGTGGTGGAATAGTTGCTTGGTCTCCAGCAGAATCTTTTTGTTTTGTTGCCATGTCAATATTATCTCCTTTCAAGAATACACTGATAGGTGTCCTCTTACAGAACCTTCATTTTGGGGGTGTGCTTCGGACTGCTATCCATATTGCACTCTTCCACAGTTGAAGAGTCATCATTGTTATTGCAATCAGGCACTTTGGAAGGCTGTGTGGAGCAAATGAATCACACAGAGTGACCAGTATGAAACAAACAAATGAGAAAGGATAAAAGTGACCAGTGCAGAGAAAAGACTACGGTGACTAACGTATACACGCAACAGAAAATCTTTGCTGGGGATTCTCTAGCGCTGGATCTCCAGCGCTGAAGATGCGTGACTGCTTACTGCCTACCGCAGAACCAAGAACTGACTTCAAAGTTAAAAGCTGAGTTGACTTCATTTATGGGCTGCCAACCCGTAATTTGCAAATTCCTGACCCCCCATAGCCCTGGACCCCCCATTTAACTTCAGCGTACATCGCTCCCTCAATTTTTATCTGTAGGCTCTTGACCAACTATAGGGTTACCCCCACATTCCTCACTCCTCACTTTCAAGCCTTTCTATCGCAATGGCTCACATCTCACATAAGACGGGAGAGAATCAAAGAGGAGAAACAAGAGATACCACATGATGGGTATCGTAATTAGGGTTAAGGCTGCGCTTCGAAGCATACAAGCTGAGTTCAGAGTTTACATCAACGACGTAGGCCCCTGTAGAATTTGTACCAGAGGAGTAATCCTCGATAGCGCTTCGCGTTTCTAATGTCCGACACGCGACGTCCTAGTGGTTGCAAGAAATATTTTATTACCTTTAGTGTTATATGTGATTTCTTCCGAACGCTAGATTTTCATCAAAAATTACGAAAAACAGTCGACTGTGTTGACCATGGTGGAGGGTCGGTGGAGGGCCGTCCCAACCGCGTACCTTGTTGCCGAGCTGTATCAAGGTGCCTAAGGGTGTTATTAGGCCATCACCAATGGGGCAACAAGGTATGCGGTTGGCATCATCCCCAATGAAGTGATGATCGGACGCACCCCACGCACGATAGTCTCGTACAAAACGAAGTTTTTCTGGGGGAACGCGAGATTGTCGAGTTTAGGAAGCACTTTTCACATTAGAGGCATAATTATAAGGGCTATAGTAATTAGATGGCTGGCGTGATATACGTAGATTTCCTACTAAGCGCTACGTCGTTGACATTCGGCTTGAACTCAGCTTGTAGCCTTTCTGGATTCTAGTTCATCCAACCCTTCTTTACACCCCCGATGCTGAACATGAACGTTACTATGAAATTTAATGATTGAAAATTGCCGGCCCCCAAAGTCGATTCATTTGCTTTGGATGATGGGCAGACGACTATGTCATTCATGACTGAATCCAAGACTCAGATCCAATTTGCGATGGATACTCCAATGGAGTCGACTTGGACTCCAGAGATACTAGGGGTAGCTATGATGGCAACCAAACTGGAGTCGACATGGATTATACTTGATGCAATCAAGTAGAAACCTAATAGATGCGTGGGACCTATTGTACTCAATCCTAGCTACCAAGAGATTGCTGCTTTCCTACCAAAACCAATTGGTGACAGAATCACCAGCATTTAGGTCCGGATCTACTCCTACCTCTTCTGAGTGTCGCTAGCGGTCTACTAGATAGCATAGCTACTCACTACTCATACAACCACCCGAATGTGATTCGGATGATGGGCAGACGACTATGTCATTCATGACTGAATCCAAGACTCAGATCCAATTTGCGATGGATACTCCAATGGAGTCGACTTGGACTCCAGAGATACTAGGGGTAGCTATGATGGCAACCAAACTGGAGTCGACATGGGATATACTTGATGCAATCAAGTAAGAACCTAATAGATGCGTGGGACCTATTGTACTCAATCCTAGCTACTGAGAGATAGCACAACTATGTTTGGCTAGGTGTTAGTGACATAGTTGCTACTCTCACTAGAGGACGTGGGGAGATGTTTCGTGGGTTGGTTCGTTGGGCGTGATTCTGACGTGGAACAGCGTGGTGAAATGGTTATTATTTAATGGATTGATAAAACAATGGATGACCGTTCTTCGATCATTGTTTTTCTTCGGGCCCGGCGTTTTTTGCCTAACATGGGAAGGTTTTGGTGTAAAGTACTGAATTTCGACTCTTGAGCTAAAAAAGTTTTTTCTAGTCTTTGATGTTTTTCCACCCCCAGACCCCCTTAGCCTGCCGGCTTACCCGACACGTTCATTCTGAACTCAGTCGAATAAATGACAATCAAGAGCGACGGGGTCGTCGGAAAAGCGACTGTTAAGGTATGACGAATGATAGGTAACTACTTCCTAGCGATTAGTGAGACAAGGAGAATCAATAAATATATTGAGGGACAGACTATAGAATTCTCACATTTGCTAGGGAGTAAAAAAGTGCTGGGACTCGAAGGACTATTCCCCAGCGGGGAAGTAATTTCCTTGACACTACACACTCAAAGATACCCACTCTGGGGGGTACTGAGAGGACATGGTCTGGTAATAATTGGGGGGCTCCATCAATCGGAACCCCTCATTTCCGATTCCGATACCCCGAAAACGTTTTTTGTCTCGCAATCGTGGAGCATCCCAGCCTATCAACCATGACGTCTTCGGGCCAAGTGATTGAACTGTCTGTTGAAGAAACAAACAAGCTTCGATCGAAACTCGGATTGGCACCCTTACGTGGTGTTACTTCAGAACCAGGGGAGGTAGCATCTCGTGCTACGGATCGCAGTAGTGCTCATGATGATGCGCCGCTGTCATCCCAAGAACGCAACCGTGAACCCCGAGGAGGATCCAAAGACGATGATGTTGTATTAGAGCTTAGTGTGAGTGAGACGAATAAGTTGCGAGAAAAACTGGGATTGGCGCCTCTGCGTGAAGGAAATGATTCCAGTACATCCCAACAACAAGATATGCATGCTCCAGCACCCAATCAGGGTGATTTGCAAGCCGCTGCGGATCGCATCGAAAAGTCGAAATTGAAACGAGAGGTCGAACAGCGAATTGAGAAACAATTTGAGGGATCTTCACTTGCAGTAGACAGTCATCAAGATGGGGAAACAGAGGGCTCTTCTTCGCTCTTGTCTTGGGCCAAACAAATGCGACAACAACCAAAACAACAGCACGATACAACAAAGTCAACGGGATCCAAGCCAGGTACTTCGACGAAGCAAGAATACACAGAAAAAGACCTAAAAGGAATGAATGTTGCTCATTCCATGCACGAAATCCAAGGAGGAAGCTCCGTCGTTCTTACGCTGGCGGACACTGAAATTCTCGATGTCAATGATACGTCGAAAAAAGTGTTGGGATTAACTAGAGAAGAAAGCGCCTTGGAGAATGTCAATTTGGCCGAGGAGCAAAAACAAAGAGACGGATTGAGAGAGAAACGACAGGTCGAATTGGGAATGGGCCGTGCCGGTGGATACGCTGGATTTGATGACGATGAATTTCTGGAACTTGGTGGAACACAAGGTCCCTCGCGCGCCGCCCGCGTCGATGGTCCCAAACAGGAAATGATGGATGGAGGGTCCAAAAAGCGTCGTCGGAACAGGCATGCAGTTGGATTTCAGATTGGAGCCATGCTCGATGAGCAAGATGAGCTTGCCACCGGCTCTGATTTGTTCGCCTCCCAGTCGGGCAAGGCCATCTCGTTGGACTCGTCTGCGCCGGAGCGGAGCACCGCTTCGGATTTTATGACGACGGAGGAAGATGACGAATTGAATGCCACGAAGAAGAAAAAGAAAAGTTCAAAATTCAAAAAGAAAAAGAAGGAGAAAAAAGACAAGGAGAAACGGAAACATCGCAGGCAGCAATCGGAAGCCTATGAGGAAGACCCCGATGACTCTGTGCCGCCCCGAGCGACGGAAAACTCTCTTTTGGCGGATCTTGAGCAAGCTGCCCAAACTCAAGGAACGTTGGTCTTACCACGTAAGCGTCGGCTGGCGGATGATGACAATGACAACCATGATTCCGAACAACGTGGCACTTTGGGTGAGGAAGATGGAGAAACCGACAAGTCCAACCGATACGCCGCTATCATGGAGAAAGGCAATGAACGCACGAGGCAGGCTTTTGCAGAAAAGAAGCAACGCAAGGTAGAAGCCATGGATGAGGAAGAGGAACCGGATGATGCGTTTTTGAATGCAGCTCTTGCCAAGGCACGAAGGTTGAATCGACTCAAAGAAATGGCCTCGAAAAAGAAGGGTTTGTTGTTGGGAGAAGATGCCATTGTGGAAGCCGTTCAGTCTGCCCCAACGGTATCTCCTACACAGGAAACAGAAGAAGGGGATGGAGGCACAAAACTTGTCTTTGCTGTCGATGAAACGAGAGAATTCACACGGGCCCTTCGCGCTCGTCAAGAACAAAGTGAACGTGGCACCTATAAAGGCAAAGCGGCAACCGCGGTTGTCAAAGCGGAACAAACAGACGAACGAATGGACGAAGACGTTCCTCGTATCAAACAAGAGGAGGACGAAGACGACCTCGACAAAGACCCTGGTATGGACGCTACAGAAATGGCGCAACTCGCCGAGCAAATCAAGGCGGCCACAGATGAGGAACTAGCCGACGAGAATGGGGCCATAGGAGGGCTCGACGGTACCACTGGATCTGCGGTTACTATGGGACGCGGTCTAGGAGGTGTACTGAACATTCTAAAGCAGACGGGGGAAATTACCCGAAAGAATGCGGGACGGGAAGAGCAGCGTGGCCGAGCCAAGGACGAACGTACCTATGAAGATTATGAGGCAATGGATCTTTCCCAGGTGGTACAGATTGATGAGAGGACTGCCACGGCCAAAGACAAGGAATTGGACCGTTTCTGGCGTCACCAGGGAAAGTGTATGATACCCATTGCGACGACCTTGTTCCAGCAAGGCCTTCAATTTGGGCAACTGACTCGGGTCGGTGGCAACCACCAATTTACCAATCTTGTCACACTCAATGTGGCGCTGCTCACAATACTCGTACAGTTGCTGTCGTCCCTGAACGCATGTCGTGGCCTTGAGACTGTTTGTGGGATAATAGAGACCGCCATGTACGACCTCACTTTACAGAAGGCAATCGAACGGCCTATACAATATGGGTCTATGACGTTGAATCCGGACAGGAATGGTACGCCCCCGTTCGCTACTTTGAAGACTTTGCCGACCTTCGACATGCTGCGGCAGGTCTGATTCCACGGTTTGGGAAGCTGCCCTTTCCTCGACAGACCAAGTCGATTTTTGGCAGTCCTCGCTCCAATACACCCGCCTTGTTGGAAAGTCGATACTGGCAACTCGAAAAGTTTCTCCGTGCTCTGTGCAGCTCCCTTTATGATCATGAACTCCATGCTTCCACGGGCGAAGTCGCGATACATGTCCAATCATTCTTGGGTTGCGAGACCGTGAAATTCCATCCTGTTGTCGGATACGAGTCCCGGGACGAGACGACTTCCAACCTTGATCTAAGCATGAAGAATGCCTTGAAACGAAGTTTTCAGTTCTACACTTATCGCGTATTCCTGCTAAAGCCATTGGCGTATATTGTGGATGATTTTGTGGAGAACATGCGGCAGAAATGTCCGTCACTTCAAGATCTTGAAGGCATTGAGTCTCAAGGAGTAGCTACCCTCCAGCAAATGGCAGTTAAGGATTTGGCTACACTTGAAAAGTTTTTGGATTTTCTTCAGTCTACCATTCTCGAAGGATGTACAGATGACTTTCGTTCCATCACCATGCACGAAACGTTCTCGTCCCTTGTTTATAGCGGGTGCTTTCATGGTAAGAAAGGAGAGATTGCGTGGAACGCCTTGGTTCGAGACGCGGTGCGGGAGCAGGTAGAAGTGGAAGCTTATGTTCCACTCCGCAGCGTTGTTTCGCGTTGGTTGGTGAACGGCTGGCGTCACGCAGACATGGAGGTTCACTTCAAAATCAACGAGCTTCGCAAACGGCCGGTTTCCTATTTCAGCAATGTACCTCCCGTCGATGGCGGACCGGATACATGGCTGTCCGTCTCCGCCATTCTCAAAGAAAATGTCGAACGAAGTACCTTGCCCTGTGCCAAGCTCCGTGCCATTGTGGAGGCGGCAAGAGAAATTTCTCGGATCTGTACAAACATGAATGAACGTTTACGGAAGAAAGCTGCTTGTGAAGATCATTCAGACGGAAATCGAAACGAAATGGAAGAACATTCCATAAAGCAACTTGGAGCCGATCAGTTCCTGCCAATCTTGATCTACTGCGTGGTCATGGCATCCATTGAACGTCCCTGTGCCTTGTGCGTCCTCCTTCGGTCCTTGTGCGACAAGGTTTCAAAAATTGGAGAAGTGGGCTATTACTTCGCTTCATTCGAGGCATCGGTCGTTCATATACGGGACTTTGACTTGACTGAACACTCGGAACATATGCGCTCGTTTGTGTCCGTCAATCTAGACGCAGATTGATGGGTATTCAACATGACGGGACTCGAAGAAGTTCACTGTGTGCCCCTGTTTCGTGAAATACCTTCAACGAAAGTATGTGAACGACGGTTCATCATTCCTCAATGACTTTGAGCAATGTTACGAGAGATGATTCGGAGGTATCAAATCTATCTGGATTGGATAAGTGGTACACCTATATTCTGTGCCATTCCCGTCTCGATCATTGTACCCCCACACTATGAGGTTCGATCCGTTCGGAACGGAATCGTTTCTTTGTGTATGCCAAAGAGAATTACTGGAAGGTAGTTCCCTTTGTCTCTTTAAAATCGTGAGATTAATGACTCTTTTTGGAGTAGTAAGTACGAATCGCATCGTACATGGAAAATAGATTGACATCGACTACTACAATAATGTATATACTTCACTCCCTTCCGACTTCAGTTTCCGATCCATTAGCCGAACGGAGAGCAGCAACAAAAGCTGCGTTTTGAGAGTACTCTGAATGCGCCATTGACAGTAAGTCTTCGCATAGGTAGCCCTCCGACATTTGCATGGCCTGTTCAACCAAGACCGTCTCTTTTGCCATTGTGCGGTTGGAACGCCGGTCCAGGGTTTCAATCGTTGTCCCTACTCTTGGTCCTTGTTGATAGCCAATGGGTGCTTCTTTGATACGGAATCGGTTCCGTCATCTGTACAGGTACCAGATAATTTAACTACCACAACGAGCTTCGAGAAAAGATGGTTCGCCAAGAGTGTCTACCTCAAAAGCTCCATGATACCACTCCTCGCATGCAGCAATATCCCACTTCCAAGACTCGCGTGGTCCGAAACACAGCTATCCACCATCATTCGAGTAATTTCCTCTTCTCGAAGCTTTCGCTTTTTCCCAGCTCTAGATGCTTCTGTTTTGATCTCTTGCGCTGTCTTGGTTGTGCTTACAGACTCTGTATGGAGGGCAACTGCTTTGTTTCGGAAGATGTATGGTCCACCGCAAGACCCCGGAAAACCTCCATTTTGGTACGTGAGGGTTTTGGAACCAATCACTCCGACAGATGCTTCCTTTTGCATTACGTGACATGTATCAAACTCTAGATCGTCGAGAAACAATTGTAGAGGACAATGGTAAATGTGGATCTTTTCAAGAGTAGCAGGGGTAGGAATGTCCGACTTGGAAGTGGCTAGCGGAATGGCGAAGGGCAGCGCTGGAGCTCCGTCGTGAAGCTTTAAGGATGCCCAATCAACAAGAATATTGTATGTGTGCACAGTGACAAATCTTGTTGGCGATTCTGCTGAAATTTTTCCATCCGACAATCTTCTGACAATTGTTGTGATCTTCAGGTCCAGGACCACCGAGTCGGCCTTTTCATCTCTCGACTTGACCACGACGTTGTGACATGCTGTCAACAAGAGCTTATCGGAAATTGCAAATGCTGTTCCGATCGGCTCGGCGTCCGTGTCTTCTCCCCGATACAGAATGAAGACTCCATCTGCGACGTTTATGTGCTGCTGACCAGACCTTTCTGGAAGCGATGCCTGAAGCTTGTTAAACAACATGCTGCGATGGGGTGGACTGAGATTCAGCAGTAACACATCTTCCCAGTGGATATTAAGTAACGTGGACGGATAGACATAGCCGCTTGCAAACAAAGTTGTAGCGACGGAAGTAGCGACTGGCGTTGGTACGTTCCGTTCCTCCGAAAGCCATTTCTGGACATCATCCACTGTCTTGAACTCTTCCTCCATTTTTTGATTCTCAGACTGATGTTGTATGGTGTAAAGAGTTTGATCCCAACGCGACCGTAAGGGATGTCCTCCGCACTGTCGTCGTCGTCGTCGTTGTTGTTAGCTTTTGATAGAAATTGTCTTATACGCTTCGTATAAGTCAACTTCTAAAAGACTGAGATTACAGCTGTTTTCCCCTTTCCAGTAAACGGGTATGCGGTAATGACCATGACCCCAGTCGTGGCGGGACTCCCGTATCAAGCTAGGATAAACAGTCCCCGTAAGAGACGCAGGATCTTACCCAGTCCTAGAGATGAACCGGAGTCCCGACAACACGTGAGTCAATCGAGGGTGGGCCCGACCTTCCAAATGCAGAAGAGTAAGTAAACTGAGACAGGAGCTCATTTCGACGATCACGCGGTAACATCTTGGTGAACAAATCAGCAATATTGGTGGCCGTGTCTTCCTTGCCAACGCGTAAGATACCAGCTGCCGCAGCCTCGCGCACAAAGTGGTAGTTGATCGCATTGTGTCGTTTGGACAGTACCGATGCAGGTAGACTCGTGTTCTTGACGACACCCCTGTTATCACAAAGCAAGTTCGCTGGTCCCACCACAGGTACGCCAAACATCCGCAGCTTGTATCGTATGGAGACGATCATTTCTTTTGCAATTCGCATGGCGACAAACTCACTCCCGAAACTCGATGTTTCCACAGTGTTCTGCCGTCGAGAGTACCACAAGATCGGTGCGTTTTGAAGGAGGATCAGAACGCCGCTGTGTGACCTCTGCGTCACCAAATTGCCTGCATGATCCGCATCAACGAAGCATGTTACCTGTACTGGCCTCCCAAGTGGCTCTGGCATATTTGCCGGTACCTCTTCTGCGACGTCCCCGTAGAATTCCCGCCATTCTCCCGCGGATACTTGGGCAAAACATGTCTCGTCCAATGTCACCTCCTTTGGATCGAATACTAACTTCATCTTCTTGTGTGTTTTCAGATATGCAAAGATGTGGTACACGGCCTCCAGGTATCCCTGACGTGGGCTTGAGAGATATTGTGATAGCAGCGACACCTCAAGGTAAATATCCACTCGACCGAGCTCCACGGCCCACCGGATTATTCCCACTAACTGTTGAAATCGTGCTGTAAGGTCCTTGTCTAACTCTTGGCTCACGTCCAACTCGGGCTTGTAAGCTGTAACGACCGGTACGTGTGCCATCGTCTTCAAGTGCATTCCTGTCCCATCATCCTCTAGCATGCCTTCCACTATCTTCATTGCGTTGCTCACGTATTTCTCACTGTTCATTCCCCAGGCCCAAGTACCATCGGGTAGGTTGTGCCTGTAAATCTGCGCTCCAAGATATATCTCTGGCTCACCTATGCTCCCGGCCTTGATCTTGTAGTGTTTGTTTATCTCGTCGAATACCGGGTGTGGATCCTCACTCACCAGGAGAATGTCGTCTACGTAGACCAGTATAAGTTCGTAGTATTCTTCCCCACTTTTCCTTTTCTTCTTGCGTCGTAGTACACAAGGGTCCGCCATGGTATCACGAAATCCCATGTCGTACAACGTGGCCATGAGCGTGGCCCGCCAACTAGCCCCTGAAGACTTTAACCCATACAGGGCTCTCACCATGACACACACTTGACCTTGAAACTCCTTCCCTACCTCCGGTCCGCCAAGAAACCATATCTTCTCCCTGCACGGTGCATTCAAATATGCATTGCCAATATCACAGGCGAGAACGTTGAGTTCGTTTAAGGCAGCGATTAGGAATGCCACCCGGATCGAATCACGGCTCACCACGCTCGAGTAGGTTAAGCTGCTTGGCGCGTCCGTCATATGTCCTCCCGCCACCAGGCGTGCTTTCCGAGTAAGATCCATCTTGATACTGAAAACCATGTGGCATGAAATTTCAGTGTAGCCAATTAGTTGTCGACCGGCGCGGACGTCCTCTAAGTTAAGATCATCCCTGGCCTCCCAGGACACGTTTACCACCTTTAGCTCTTTCTCTATAGCGTCCCTCCAGTACGTTGTCCCCGTCAACTCGTCTATCTTTAGGGCTTCTTCGACTGAGTGTGGTAGCTGAATCCCGTATTTCTTGGTCGTCCTCCAGTACTTTTTCTTCACCTTCTTCACGATTCTACGCAGATGGTTTAGTACTTGTGGGACCCACCAATGGAAAGCGGGTTCTTGCTCGATTCCTTGCGCGACCGCGTATTCTGCCAACTCTATTGCGTATCCTTCCTTCATATCTTTCAGTGGTACCCACTCCTGGTTGCCATCAATCCATTCCACTGCTATCTCCCACCCTTTCGTCGTTCTTTTTGGATGCTTGTTCCCATTTGCCGAAACCGTGAAACCATCTTGTCGGCTGACCGCGTCCCCGTTCTTCTTGTGCCCTATGATTTCTTTCAGCATCACGTGGCGTTTCCCTTTGCTATCAATTTGGGCAAACAGATTCTCGGCCACAACGTTCGCCGTATATTCGTGTACTGCACCCCCAGGGAACCTAACCGAGTAAGTTCTTGTGTCAAAGAGCGGATTCTTGTGCCTCCTGCCGATGGGCTTTCCGTCCAGTCCCTTTTGCCGCTTTATCACAGTCCCTATCACGTCCTCACTTCCCACGTTCATCTTTATCTCTGCCCCTAGGAATTCGTCATATCCCTCTTCGTATTCCTCTGCCTCTCTCAGTGCTTCTTGCACCATCTTCCCATATTCCTCGTCAGTTGGGATGAT
>OX337235.1:2467427-2482427 GCA_946965045.2 Epithemia pelagica | reverse complement strand
CGTAGCGACAAGCTGTCTCACTGAACAGATGGACCTTCTGTGTCTTCGTAGGACGCGAAAGCAAGAGGTCTCCCTTATTTTGCTTCCTTCTTACAGGTGTCAGACCCGTTTCTTTTCTGCTATCCGGAGCAAGAACTTCCTCCGACACTTTGACTGTACAATGAAATTGGCGGTTCCACCCTCTTGGGTTCTTAGATGCAGTTACTCCCTCCACTCCCCATGGACCCGTGTCCATACCCCCCCCGCGCATTCCCTGTCATACAAAAATTCAGAGTAGTGAGCCAGGCCGGTCATCCCAAAAAGGTTAATACCAATTTCATGTGCCGACAGGCTTTCCATACGAAATACCCGCGCGTCAGAAATACAAATACTTACATGTTTGCGCGCAGGCATGTGTGGAAAATGAAACTGCAAAACACCTCATCCTCATCCTCATGGCATCAATCACCCAGATCTCCGCCATGCTTGTACACGCCAAGATCACGATGGACGTTTCAATGGACACCAAATACCACCTGTACCGTCGTCACAGAGTCATCGGCAGGACCCATTCACCGGAACGGTAAAAAGAATATGCAACACAACAACATCATGTACTTATCCCAACTCCTCTCTGGGGCAACACAGTAAGGCTGCTCGACGGTAACCACTATCCCACGTGCACCAGCAACGCGACAAAAGGGAGAACCCCGCATCAGCAGTAGATGCTCACTTAGCCATCCGAATCAAAAAATTAGAGAAGACAGGGTCATGGTGGACTGGTAAGAAGAAACAACAACGACCACAGACAACATGTGACATGTAAACATGGCGGAAATTATGCCGACAAAGGGAAACAATCCAACATCCAACACCACTGCGCTGGTCACTTTCTTCGCTCTCGACTCAGTCGATGACGTGGTGGCCGAAATCATGTGCCGTCCAACAACAGAAGAAAGATGGAACAGCTGGTGCCCTGGTGGAAGATGGAACTCAAGCGTCCTTCATCCTCAAGCTCAAGTTGGAGCGACCAAAAGAATGAGAAGAAGTTTCGACAACAAGAAATCAATGCTTCTATCGCTCCGTCATGTCCTTTCGCCATTTCGCCCTTTCGCCTGTCACGTCCGACCCTGACCTCGTTTTGGCCCCGCTGGTACTCAAGAATTACACCCCTATGCTGATACTCCATGATTGGCGGAGTGACAAACCGTCGTGTGGAACACATTCAGTTCATGTGCCAAACAAAATGTAGCCGTCTTCTTGGTCTTTGTGGAGTCCATCAAATCGTCACTTACTGGCTCCTTTCCTTCTACAGGCACAAAATCTATCTAGGTAGTACGAAGAATCCGAATTGATTGTTTTCAACATCACCAACACCGTCCAGGCGGACGATAAGGCCATGACCGATATCCATCGTCCTCTTCTACAAGAATACTTTGTGGCCGATGGCGGTGGGAGAACCCTTTCTAAGGAGATGGTGTCGTGGAACAAGGACCACAAGTCGATGATATTCAACTCAATCGAGACATGGGATACATTCAACAGTGCAAGGACGATGTAGTGGCTTCCTCCCGTCTTCGTTTTCTTCGGGTACGATGGGGCTGCGGCAGTAGTGGTTGTTGTTTGATAAATACTGAGGTGCCATTCATTGGTTGTATTGACAATCTGCTTTACAGCCGTGGCATTCATGCTGGACACTGCCAGCTGGATTAAATCCTGATTTTGAATGACCGTGATCGTGGTGTGAGTTGTTTTCTCCTCGGTCGTCGATGGTTAGAGGACGGCTGCTGGGACGAATGGACGGCTTGATACTCTGGGTGCTCCACTAGTGTCCGACGACGATTCCTTTATCACGGGCCTCCGGAGGGCACCGCCTCGGAAGGAAATGTCGAAGGGATGGACGTTGTGGGTTCACGGACGCTTGGAGCCATGGAATGGAACGGGGTGGAACTGGGAGAGGCAGAGGACGTCAAACTTGGTTCCGAGGATGTCGTCGACGGTGTCTGACTGGGTGCATTACTGGGATGCATGGAAGTTTGCGTCGAATCATTGGGCGGTGACGCTGGAGGACTGGAACTGGGATATCTGGAAGGAGCCATTGATGGTGCCAACGAACGTGTAGGTGTACGCTCTACTTTTCACTTTCTACTAAAACGCAGACCAAGAAAAGAAGACCCATGATACTCATCAAAGACACTGATTCCCCGGATTGTCAAGTCGTTTTGGCATTGTGAAGATTGATGCTAGTTCGGATCGGATCGCTGTTGTGGCTCCTGAAAGCCTGAAAGTATGCCCCGCCGCCGCTACAACCCAGTCATGAACAGACCAGGCAGACACCAACATCAGAAACAAAGACTATACGAGACACGGAACAGATGCGTCGTATTGACCAAATATGGTCACCATTGACCATTGCGCTTTGAGGACGACTGTTAGGTATATTCCTAAGATATTGTTTGGAAATGTCATTGGCCGGAGAATAGCATCAAGAAGCTACGAGATACGTGTTCATGGAGCTTCAGATCTGTCATCGTTGTTATTCTTGAGTTTCCACGGAGCTACTTCGGCTTCCGCGCTGTCCAGAGGAGGTTTTCAATATATACACTGCGAAACTCAGCAAATACAGAATCTTCTGTTTCAAGCCTTTCAAGACAACGGAAGACCGGTATCCGGGTGCGTTATCTCCATTCGCATTGGGCTCTTGCTTAATCACTCTCAGGACACCTTCGTCGACGACTGACAAGGGTTTGGAGGGCAAGTAAATGCCTAACGAACCTCATTCCAAGAATGGCCTGTCACTGTCATTGTTGGCGTCCATACTGACATATCTCTAGGAGATTTGTCAAGATACATTCTGTAAAACTCCTCCACCACCAATGCCTTGAAACAATAACACGGCAGACGATAAGGCAGAGATCGATATCCATGACTCTCTTCTACAAGATGAATGAATGTTGGGGAAGGAAAGCTAACGTGATGAAACTACAACCCGTGACCGTAGTCGTAGTTCTATTGACGAATCCACCGAAACCGCCCCAAAAGCTCCACTTTTCAGTTTCCAGCCAAGACGAGGAAGCTCGCTTTGTCATGAGAATGGAGCAGCTTCAACTTGAAACGTGCATGCAAGCTATCGAAGCACCGTCTTTGATTGTCATGGTGCTTTCGGCAATCGTGGAGCTTTGCAAAGAAGACGACGAAGAAAACAGAAACGTCGGGGAGCCACAAGACAGGAGAAGAACGTGCCTACTCAACAGAGCAATCACACAACCAATGGGAAGAGAATAATGACGACGAGGAGGAGGATGACGACGACGATGTGCCCTTGGCCGAACTGGCCAAGAGACAAGACACTTCCGAAAGTCCAACGAAGAAGCAACGACGTGCATCGCATCTTTCAATGCACTACATGGCTCGTTTGGAGCTCAGGCCAAGAAGACCGGACCGTGGGCGAAGATGGTGGAGGAGATGAATAACGTGACTCTTTGCTACTAGATGAGTGTATGTAGAACAAGAAGGGTTCAGAGAATGCAGCTTCTTCGCTGCAATATCGCATCTCTCTTCCCCGTTTCTGGCGGAGAAATAGCGACCATCGGATCCCAAATGCGGCTCTCGAAAGCATGCCCTGGTGCTGTCACAATCCCAGTCAAGAACAGAGGAGGCAAACAACAAGATCGATCTCTTGAACATGTCGACCAGAATGATTTGGAGGCAAGGTGAACTGGTAGTCTTCCTCGTAGCCGAGCGTGTCATCTTCATACACGTTGGGGTCGGTGCAAATCATTCAAAGGACACCTTCGCGGACGAAACGAAACGACCACGGAGGGCAAGAAATGACTGTCATTGTTGGCGTCCAAAATCTCTCTACTCTCATACTTCCTTGGACAGCTTCTCCATCTCTTTAAACAAACCGTTGACTTTCGCAGGCCTTCCAACACGAACCTCGATCTCCAATCAGCAGTTTATACCGGTCTTGCTTTATATCGTGAGTTTCTTTCGGTTCCTTTTCCCGTAGATTGGCATACAAGGCAACTTTATCGTCCTTTGACCGCCAAAGACCCTCCGAAACAGCGCGATACGGGACGTAGTTGGGTTGGTATGTAGTCTTCTGGGGATCTTTTCGGCTACAAGTTTCAGTTCCAAATAAAGTTACCATATTCTCTGTGCGGCACTCCTGTTCGATGCATTGGACTGTGAGAGAAGATTGCTGCTGTATAACTAGCTATACACATCTGGTTGACAATCCGTCCGTCCATTGGACGAATAGAAAGTCATCTCTTGCAAAATCTTTTCAATGCTTGCGGATGCTTCTGGAAGATAGGATAGTAACCAAGCTTACATAAGAGCATTAACCACATATGTTCCTGGTAGCCGTGAATCAACAACTAAGCCTTCCTCGGATGCACGGATGTAGATGCAAGCTCCAGGGGTGCCATGACGGTCATTTGCGGATTTCCTAGGCTTGTAAGTGAGTGAAAACGCTTAATAAGGAAGCTTGAAGTTTTCATCACCCAAGTCGTATCTACGTTTCATTTCTTGATAAGAGACCTTTCGACGCGGTTCGGCCGCATTCCCCCTGGACCAGAGTGTCATTGCCGTGTTGTAATACAAATTGCTGGACGATACGCGTCGATCTCTCATTTGTTCAAAAATAGAGGCCGAAGGATTCTCAACAATCATATCTTTTAGGTTAGTTCGTATGTCGGTAGACAATTGGGCCAAGAAAAATTATACGTGTGCTAGTCTGGTTGCACGAACGAACTCTCTTCTCTTGACTGACGTAGCATTTCGTCTACAAATTGCTGGACGATACGCGTCGATCTCTCATTTGTTCAAAAATAGAGGCCGAAGGATTCTCAACAATCCTATCTTTTAGGTTGGTTCGTATGTCGGTAGACAATTGGGCCAAGAAAAATTATACGTGTGCTAGTCTGGTTGCACGAACGAACTCTCTTCTCTTGACTGACGTAGCATTTCGTCGACTATGCCCTCCATTCGCTGCTGGGCATCTTATTGTTCCAACCAATTTTACCCGCTATTGTCGGTGATTATATGACGCGCAATCTTCCACTGCTCACTGCTCTACACGTTCAAAGATAGCCGTGGCTTTCATGGCCGCCTTGTTGGATTTCGAACTGGACCAGGCCACAATGACCACATTAAACTGTACTGTTGTGCCATGAGCACATCGCACTGCTGCTCTTACAAGAATTTTTCCAATTGTTGAATAATCTCGGCGACGGACGGCATCTGGTTCCCCTGAAAGAAGTCAGGACACCGGTCAAGTTTTCTGGTATAGCAGCAGTTCACTTCCGTGGCATCTCCGGCTCTGGCCCAGACCCAGATCAAGGCATTGAAGCAGACGGCATTCGGTGAAGATTTGGATCTGCCGTACTGACTGCAAAATCTTCCATAATGGTTAGAAGGCCTTCGGCTCCGGTTGATGGGGCCTCAACACTCAACATGTCATCGAGACTGCGTCTCGCGGTATGCAGTGCATGCAGATGATGACAGTTGCCAAAGGCATGACAGACTCGAGTCAGGGCCTTAGAATCGAGCTCCGATGCACCACACTTGTCAATCATTTCCTCGAAGAGCTCTTGAATCCGATCAGGCCATCCGATACTGCGTGGATCAGCTGTGTGTCTCCATCATGGCACAAAAAAGGAATGAGGTGGGTGTGGGCCAATACTCGTGCATCCGTTTCCCGTCATACCACAGTAGTTGCAACTGATGGAGATAGTCTTCGACTCGATCCGACGCTTCGAGAGTCGCGGTCAGGGATTATGAACGATTGGCCTGCTCTTCCGCAAGACAAATCCCATGGAAAAAACTGTCTACGCCGCTAACTCCAATTCCCAAATTTCGTGCATGGCCGTGGAAAACTCCACGTTAGATCCAGGGTCTCTTTCGGCTTTAGGAAGCGCCTTCAGGAAGTCCATGCGAGCCTGGTGAAGTCGAGCAGTGTCTCTGCAGTGGCCATTTTCTGTACAGCGTTCATGTTGTGATGATGTTCATGGTTCTTTGCCCGAATTGATGCGTGCTTTTAATATACTTCCACGTGGAATCCATTCAGGGACAATCTACGGACCATGGACATGGGCGGGCGCGGGCAGTGCGCGGGCTCCGTTCTGTCTTCTGAACTGAAAAGAGGAGACGGAGAATGGAGATGTGCACTGATCCTTGAGGGTTGATGACAGCCATCATCGCAATTTGCAACCCAGATGGCCGTACCATCATTTCGTCGTTGTTGCAATCGATTGTTGCTTCAACCGTTTGGAGGACGAGATGGACGAGATCCGTGCTTTTGGAACTTCGGCTGTTCTGACTTCCGACCTCAAGCAATTTAGTCGCGAATATGGAAGCTTTTCATTCAACGACTTTGTTACACTTGATAAATTGTGGGGTGATACTCAATAAAAAAAAACTTTGGCTCCGGTCTTGATCGCAAGTGTCAGGTGGTGTTGATGGCTTCTGGGTTTCCCTGAATCTTTTTGAGCAACAGCCACTCAATAATGAATGACGACAGGGATGTATTGTTGTTGTTGGTTGTATCGTCATTGCAAGCAAAACAAAACAGTTCCGCTTGTATGTAAGGCCATCCAAGCAGCTTCTCCAGGGCTTTTGGTCAGGAGCGTTGTCCTATAGAGCGACCAGCTACCTTTGACCACACGGAATCTTGGACACAGAGTCTTGGACACACACAGACTATGTTGTGTCTTTTTTCGTACGATAAACACTTCCTAACCGCGAGCTTTTTCACTTGATGTAAATGTTGGTTCATTTTGGTACATGCGGGCTGAATCAGCTCAAACAGTCCTTTCTACCATGCACTTTTTGACCAAGTCTTCGCTTCTTTGAAATTTTCTTTCTGGTAACTTCAAGGACAGCTCACATGCACGAATGGGGCATCTTCGATTGGTTGCTCCTTGCAGCTCCGTGAAGGCTATTTTCCAATTTCAACCAGACCGATCTTTGTAGCGACGAAACGTGGTCAGTCTGTAGCTGCCTGTGACGCATTGTTGTGACCTTCACTTTCCAAAAAGTGTGGCCAGATAACTTATTCTCCACCGCATCAAAGGTTGGAAATGCAGCGGCGTTCGATGATGGAACCAGACGATCAACCTTCCCTATTTGTTTGATGGTCGCAGTTAGGGGAAAGTTGAAAAAAGTGTATGAACTTGAACAGGCATCACGCCGCCGTTGGACACATGCTTTTCTTGTTGATATCGTGACGCATTGTCATGTGGACGACGCATTTCATCATTTCGCATCTGGTTTGTTCCGTTGGTCCGCATCATATGCCCATCCACCCCATCAGTACCAGAATTCCTGGACGTAACTACCGAGACAAGGAGATGAGCACTTTTTGCTTCCGACGAAGAAGCAGTGGATGGTGATGCAAGGCACTCGTCATTTTCATCCTAGAGTCACCGTCCCTGATGTTCCAGGGATCGAAATCAGCTGGGATAATTTTTCCCTCGGGAAATGTCGACAGAACCTCTGTTTCTCCAATTCTCTGATGAAATCACCCGATAACGATACAACGCCAAGCAGTGTCTGCGATTGGATTGGATCGCACCGTCTCCCGGAAATCGGTGGATTAACCCAGTTTCTTGACCCTGAATCAGATAGAGTTGCGGTGGAGGCTAGGGAAGGTAGGAGTATGTCATTCAAAGCATATAGCTTCTTGCCTCTGGTTTTCTCCCGTGATGAAAAGAATTACCGTGGCTATGAGAATACCACGGAAGTCGAGCGTTAAGAGTTGAGAAGCCTCGTGTATTTGACCGAAAAGTGGCAGAAGAGGCGACTATAGAAGTGGTACAAGACCAAGACTATTCAAAAGATGGAACAGATGCTTACCATTGATAAAGTATTTCACGGTTGCGAGACGACGAATGATTTTAGCTCAAGCCAATGATGGCCACACCGCTCCGCTGTCACTTGGTCCTCGCAGAAGGACAAGAAATCTTAAGTCTTTGTCGTATCATATATTCCGAGCCTTGGCAGTACAAATGACCGGTTCAACAGCATTGTAGTCGAATGCATTGGACGCTGGCATGAAATTAAAGACAACGGATGGAAGACTGGCAGAGACTGCCCCAAGGTGGAACGCCGAAAGCCGGCGACCATAGTGTGCTTGCCTCATCCTCCGAAATCGCCCCGGAGCCTCTACTCTTCAGTTTCAAGTCCAACGGAGACCAAGAAGAAGACCAGATCAAGGACGAGAAACGTGACTCTTTGCCACTAGATGAATCGGTGTTGGATGACAATGTTTCTACGAATGCAGCTTCTTCTCTCTACCCATTTCTGGTTATGAAACGGCTGACAGCCACTATCAGATGCCACATGTGGCTTTCGAAATTGTACCCGCCACCACAAACCAGTTCAAGGCGGACCCGGCAGACGGCAACATCGATGTCTTGAACATGGCGACCAGAATGATTTGGAGACGCACGTTTGTTATACAAGATGCGAATGAGAAATAAGAATGGATAATTTGAGTTGGAACGGGAGCCTACGACCATTGCCATGTTGGATCAGATGCTCCACGTAGATACTACTCAAGAGGAAACGGGGCTTGTGTATTCCCAACGAGACAATTCCGTCACGGATGAGTTGTCAAACAGGAAGCATGGAGAGACTTGGAAGCACCCGGAAATAGTCATCTACCGATTTTGAACCAACGCACCAAAGGACCAAGTAATGATACGATTGCGATTTCGCACTTGTTATCCACTGATTCTCGAAGCATTAAAAAAAAAGCAACTCCATGAAGAGATGAAAGATGATTTTTAACACATGGATAGTGGTAATCATGTATTGGAATTCTGCCCCGAGTATCGTCAGGAGAAATCGAACACCCAAGTTCTTGTCTCTTCTGCTGATTCCCCGTCACGATAGGAGGAACAACAAGATTGCACAATTGCTGATCTCTTTCTCATTATCCTGGGGCTGCATCACCGTCTATTGATTCTATGGCTGTGACCGACACACTGGATGACCAGCATAAACAAGAAGACAAACTTGTGAGAGAAGCATATGAAGGAAATGACACGTCACCCACCACTTCCCACGTATTTAGCATCCTTGATATACAAATTCCTTGATAAGCGGAACCCTGACCACGCTGAGGAGGATTTCCCTAGCATCCGACGGGATGATTTATCGATGCATTATGATACGACGCATGAACCAAGGTGCTGTTGCGGACCGTTGTGAGTCTCTGCTTCCCTAGAGCCTCTGGACGGGAGTTGTAGTTCTGGTAGCATCTCAAAGATGACGACAAGTATGATACACGTGATACATTACAATGACGAGCATCGTGTTACGTAAGTGGAATCGAGCAAGGTTTCCCTTTTCCTAGCACGTCATTGGGCGATTCGTTGATGCTTTCCAATACTGCTGAGTAATCAAGACCTTGTCCTGCTTCTTTCTTAGTGCCTCTTGTCGCATCCCAAAGATGACGACATGTATGATCAATTCGAACCATGTGCACTCATTCCATCGCCGCACAAGTATGACACACGCGATACATTACAACGACGAGCATCGTGTTACGAGAGTGGAATTGAGCAAGGTTTCCCTTTTCCTAGCACGTCATTGGGCGATTCGTCGATACATTCCAATATTTTTGTCACCTTCCCCTCTGAAAGTGACAACGAGCCTACGACTGAAGCAGAGGCAAGTATGGAATCCCAGCGAGAGTCGTCACAAGGTCGCGAAATGGGTCATGAATGCACCGCGATACTTGAAATGACTAGCAGTGATGCACAGTCATCCAAGCTTTGAAAACAAAAGATGGAGTAACATCTACAGTTGAAGTGGTGCTCGCATGATAAACGGAAACACATAGTAGAGCAGTAGTGCTTGCTATTGATGGACTTCCAGATCTTCGACTTGCTAATTGGTTACAAAAGATGGAGTAACATCTACAGTTGAAGTGGTGCTCGCATGATAAACGGAAACACACAGTAGAGCAGTAGTGCTTGCTATTGATGGACTTCCAGATCTTCGACTTGCTAATTGGTTACAAGACTCTCCTGCCATTGCCAAAGTCTCTCCGCAATGATCCCAGGGTTGCTCTCTCTTTACATTCGATGTTTCCCCGTCCGAAATGTCAGTGTTACATCACGACTGATCCTGTCTTTCCCCCATTGTTCCTTTCCTCTCCGAGTTGTTATTGTTGTACAAATGCGCATGGCACAGTTGTGGCAATCTTGCTGTGGTCTTCTCACTGGTTTCACGAATACGAGTGGACCTTCTGCGATTTATTGTCGAGCAACAACCATACGATGGCTGTTACCTCTTCTTCAAGTGTCGTCGATCCGGAAAGCCTGAATGTGTTGGTTTCATTGGACCGTTGGCATTACTATCATTTCATCTCGGCAGTCAAGTACAGACCAAGTTTCGCGACATTCGTGTAGCTTTGATAGGACATTTGGAATTTGTAGACCGTTTAGTTAATGAGGAGAGCCATATTGCCAACACGCATGTGCATGTAGTGGTATGACATGCGGCATTGACCCCGCAACCGTCAAAATCGTTGCTCTAATCAAGCCATCATACTGTCAATGGAGCTAAATCCAAACTTGGAACCATCGCTTACACAACAGCTGTGTACCGCATGCTCCGAGGTGGGTTGAATGGAAACCACTTCATCCTCTGATGCCAATACTCATATCGGGGCCTTCATGGCGCTGATAGTTGTTGCTGCCAAAGCTCCGAGTCCATACTTGGGTGTCAACTAAAAGTCTGGGAGAGCCGCAGCAAGCGGATGAAAAACAACCCAAACCAACGGTTGTCACCGCCCCCGTTCGAACAAACCTGGCTCTAGCTGTACACGATGTAGATCCTAATCTCTGGGCCCAGCATTCCGGCATTGTCGTCTCTTTGATTCGCGGCAACGCAGCATGCGAATCCAGCACTATTCAGCAAAAAAGGCGGTGAGGTGGAATCATGGACAGAGAAGACTGCGCGTTACTGACAGATGGAGAATTGGCCATTTTGTCAATAACGGTCATGATGGTCTTCAGTGTGTACACATGGCCACAGAAAACATGAACTCTCCGTTGATGCCTGTTAGTAACTTGAGTGAAGAAATCATATACAGTAACAGCAGCCGAACGAAAATACAAGGCATCTAATACAGGACAAGCCTTTGGGCAGGTGGTGGAGTACACGTCATTTGCGTTTCATCTTGACCCTGTTATTGGATTGGAACGAAGCAATACCGATCATGGATGGTCAAGGACAACTTAACGGAAACAGAGGGAAAACTCAAAGTGCTGGAATTCATAAAAGACTGAATGGGCTGGTTGACAAATCGCAATCGTTAGGAAATGAGCCCACTTTTGGGTTGCACCATGCGCCTATTCGGGGAATACAATGGTCGACCATGTCATTTCCCTGTTACAACAGGCATGTATATCTTAACTTGACCCCCTCAATTGACGAATGAATCGTGGGCCACGACCCACGACGAGTGGCGTGTAAGTATACGACAACAGATCCTATCACGCGGAAGAACAACAACAAAATCCTCTGGACCAACTTGCTGCTGATTCGAGTCACTTTGTCATCAGGACATGACCTATGCACAATAAAACTGCTGTGGTCAGGCACCCAACGAATGCAAACCCTTTCCTGTAGCATTCAATAACCAACCCAGAGTCTGCTGTTGCCAGAGAAGATGATGAGGATTGTTTTCCCACCCCAAAATTTTTATGTATAGCTAGGATCTGACGGGCCTTTGACAGAATGGAAATGGGGGTGCTAAGTGCTGAAGGTTGAAAATGTGAAAAGGACAGCATTTTAGCTATTGTTCTCTCGGAGTTATTCCTGATAGACAGAGCATGGACCTGAAAGACCATATGAGGTTATTCGCCATTTCCCATTGGAGCCATCAGCTTTTGTACTTCTTGACAAAGCTGAGTTGCTTCTGGGACAAGTGATGATAACCTTCAATAGTGGCTCTGGGAGAAGAGGGTGCTCCATCTGCTTGTGTCCCCAGGATACAAATCTAGAGTTATGGCGATAGGTCGCGAAGCACTTTGCTAGAGAGGAGTACATAATGGTCTTAGTCTAGCTATTGCCCCGTGCGTGTTAGTTGGGGTCGCTGAGGTTTGTGACAGCCAGAAGTGGGTGTATGGGCGGAGTGTAGGATGGGCGTGGGGGCCAGGCGGCGGATTCGGTGTACTCCTAGCGAGCTTCCTACCTACTAGAGATGTATAGAGTATAGACATGCAACGGCGAGTCTGGACATTGTGGTCAATGACTTTCTTGTGAAAACTCTACTACGGCCCAAGTAGATGAGTTGGACTCAGGTGGCAAAAGAGATTATAAGGTATCTTACGAATCTAGGATGATTGGATCTTTCAGGGGTCGTGTTAACTTCCCCCAAATTGTGTAGCGCATACGTTGTGACAGTTGAGCACGCGAGGCGATATTGTGAATATTTTAACACTCCCTCTCGCGCACAATTGTGGTCGTCCACCCCATTACTTGTTTTTGCAATGGCTCGAGCATTGATCGGGACAGGGGTTTTGTCAGATAGTCACTTAATTGCTCCGTCGTTGGCATTGCGTGGGTAGTAATATCCCCACGCTCCACGTAAGTCCGAAAGTGATGTAATTTTTACATTGAGGTGTTTTGTTTGCGGACGGAACTTGTGGACACGAGCCATCTCGAGTGCGCCACTGTTATCCTCGAACACTTTGCAATGCAGCTTTGCCCTTGCGTCCGCAATGTCGATGCCGTGCGCCTTCATTTCTTTCAAGATTTCCATGAGGGGTATGACCTCACGCAGTGCGTATGATAGTCCGGTGTATTTGCTCTCCGTTGAACTCAGAGCAATCTCTGTCTGTAGCTATGATTTCCACACCACTGGGCACCCTTTGTACCGAATAATGTATCCGTGGCGCGATCGTGCGGTATCTTGGTCTGTTTGCGGCTTGGTGGTGTCCCAGTTGCCCGCGAAATCGGCGTCGACAAAGACTTCCAATCCTGCATTCTTATCGGGTTTGAATGTCATTCCTTTCCGTCGAGTTCCCAGCAGGTATCGCCCTAGCCACTTGACCGCGTCATTTGAGGATCTTGGATGATGCCGCTGGGACGTCCTTTGGCTTGACTTTTCCCCCGTCCAGTCGAACTGCCGACAAAACTTTGTCTATCAAATGTGGTTGTGTGAATTCGATGGTCCCATCCTTCTGTTGTTGAGCCGTCCCTCGTTGCTGATCATGCCCTAGGATAGGGCCGGTACTGAGGGTACAGGAGCGCACCTACAGTGGCAACTCTAAACGTGAGGAGTGCGTTGAGAGGCAATCTTGAAGCGATGATGAAAGGAATGAACAAGATGAATGTGGACATTGCAGCCCTAACCAAAGCTCCCTCACAAAAGGAAAATACCATGCTTAACTAAACTTACCTCTGACGGACATATGAAATCAAGGTTTGGTTACACTGTGGGGGCAAGTCTTGCCCGGTCTGGGTCAGGCGGTGGCATTGTGGTCGCCTTCAGAATGACTGATAAGCAATTTTTGATGGAACAGTTCAAGACACGGGGATTTGATGTTTTCTCCATCGTCATCGTATCGGGTCAATGGTCTTACGGTTTGATTGGTGCATCCATTTTGCCAACAACCAGGGGTCAAGCAGATTATCTTTCGACAATCCAAAAACTTGAGGTAGCAGCAAATTCAATGGTGGAGAATGGTTTCCAATATTTCCTCCTTGGGGATCAGAGCACGAAGCTAAATCGAGTGGCTAATGAATCCTCTGCCCTAAGCACACAGCTTACCCTCTTGTTTGAACCCTCTGCCGCCAGACTCCACCCTCTGGCTGCCCCATCCCTTGCAAGCAGGAAGCTTCTCCTTTCTCCCTAGTAAGAAGAAATTGAATTTCCTGACGAAGAAACCACCAGCAACCCATCCACTGAACCAAGTTCATGGACACAATTGCCTATATGACCGATCCCACTGTTGGGACACATTGTCAAGGAGCACACCCGCTTCACTCTCTGCCATGTCAATGCCAAAAAAATGATACTGCTGCCCGTCTCTGCCTCCTGGAATCCGTCGACTTGAAGACCTGCCAGCGAATTGAAACAAAGACTTCATCCAATGACTCGTTCTGTCTTACTTGAATGACCTTTATCAGTAGGTTATTCGAGGCCAGGGACTTCTTTGGTCCGATCTTTGGAAAAATCCACCACGATTGATGCAAAAAACGTCACTAACCTTTACTTGAGACTTGAGAACTACAGCAAGCATGAAATGGGCATGAGCGACCATTAGAACTCAACCGCAAGCCATTTATCTCGATATCTTGACATCTCAATGAGATTTGTCGAGTTCTTCTTCATCTTCAAAAACCAGGACAGTGTCTACAGTCTTGCAGGAAGGTTCGTCTACCATGCCATCAGGGTCGTTGGGGTTGGTCATCGAATCTTCATCCCCAACATGGACGATGAGGAGGGACTATGAGTGGTCATCTTTGTCCGAATCCATAGTTCTTATGAATGGCAGTGAAACAAATTGAATGAAATTACTAGGGGTATAATTGGAGCGAGCAGGTGTAGAGGCCGGCTGAATTTAGTGTGTGCCGGCTCATTCTACGGGTATTGTGCACCACCATTCACTATGGTTTTTAACTTGGCCCCAAGATACATCTCTGGTGAGCCAATGGAACCTGGTTTCATAGGGAAGAATTTATCAATCTCCTCCAGCATCGTTGTTGGGTCATGTGATACGGCTAGACAACCGTCAATGTAGAGAAGCATGTATCAATAATATTTGTGGCCATCCGAGGGTCTGGTCATGGGTTTGTACCAAAGATCTCGGTCGGCAAGACAAGGATGATATCCTAACGTCTTCATGCATGATGCTAGATGGTTCCTGAAGGAGGCTCCTGCAGACTTCAATCCATAGAGTGCTCGAACAATGATAGCCTTCATCCCAGCATTAACACCAAAATTGGGTCCACATGTCGTCCATATTTTCTCTTGGTTAGGTGCCGTCAGGTACG
>OX337235.1:2434927-2457427 GCA_946965045.2 Epithemia pelagica | reverse complement strand
CTGGACACTGCCAGCTGGATTAAATCCTGATTTTGAATGACCGTGATCGTGGTGTGAGTTGTTTTCTCCTCGGTCGTCGATGGTTAGAGGACGGCTGCTGGGACGAATGGACGGCTTGATACTCTGGGTGCTCCACTAGTGTCCGACGACGATTCCTTTATCATGGGCCTCCGGAGGGCACCGCCTCGGAAGGAAATGTCGAAGGGATGGACGTTGTGGGTTCACGGACGCTTGGAGCCATGGAATGGAACGGGGTGGAACTGGGAGAGGCAGAGGACGTCAAACTTGGTTCCGAGGATGTCGTCGACGGTGTCTGATTGGGTGCATTACTGGGATGCATGGAAGTTTGCGTCGAATCATTGGGCGGTGACGCTGGAGGACTGGAACTGGTATATCTGGAAGGAGCCATTGATGGTGCCAACGAACGTGTAGGTGTACGCTCTACTTTTCACTTTCTACTAAAACGCAGACCAAGAAAAGAAGACCCATGATACTCATCAAAGCCACTGATTCCCCGGATTGTCAAGTCGTTTTGGCATTGTGAAGATTGATGCTAGTTCGGATCGGATCGCTGTTGTGGCTCCTGAAAGCCTGAAAGTATGCCCCGCCGCCGCTACAACCCAGTCATGAACAGACCAGGCAGACACCAACATCAGAAACAAAGACTATACGAGACACGGAACAGATGCGTCGTATTGACCAAATATGGTCACCATTGACCATTGCGCTTTGAGGACGACTGTTAGGTATATTCCTAAGATATTGTTTGGAAATGTCATTGGCCGGAGAATAGCATCAAGAAGCTACGAGATACGTGTTCATGGAGCTTCAGATCTGTCATCGTTGTTATTCTTGAGTTTCCACGGAGCTACTTCGGCTTCCGCGCTGTCCAGAGGAGGTTTTCAATATATACACTGCGAAACTCAGCAAATACAGAATCTTCTGTTTCAAGCCTTTCAAGACAACGGAAGACCGGTATCCGGGTGCGTTATCTCCATTCGCATTGGGCTCTTGCTTAATCACTCTCAGGACACCTTCGTCGACGACTGACAAGGGTTTGGAGGGCAAGTAAATGCCTAACGAACCTCATTCCAAGAATGGCCTGTCACTGTCATTGTTGGCGTCCATACTGACATATCTCTAGGAGATTTGTCAAGATACATTCTGTAAAACTCCTCCACCACCAATGCCTTGAAACAATAACACGGCAGACGATAAGGCAGAGATCGATATCCATGACTCTCTTCTACAAGATGAATGAATGTTGGGGAAGGAAAGCTAACGTGATGAAACTACAACCCGTGACCGTAGTCGTAGTTCTATTGACGAATCCACCGAAACCGCCCCAAAAGCTCCACTTTTCAGTTTCCAGCCAAGACGAGGAAGCTCGCTTTGTCATGAGAATGGAGCAGCTTCAACTTGAAACGTGCATGCAAGCTATCGAAGCACCGTCTTTGATTGTCATGGTGCTTTCGGCAATCGTGGAGCTTTGCAAAGAAGACGACGAAGAAAACAGAAACGTCGGGGAGCCACAAGACAGGAGAAGAACGTGCCTACTCAACAGAGCAATCACACAACCAATGGGAAGAGAATAATGACGACGAGGAGGAGGATGACGACGACGATGTGCCCTTGGCCGAACTGGCCAAGAGACAAGACACTTCCGAAAGTCCAACGAAGAAGCAACGACGTGCATCGCATCTTTCAATGCACTACATGGCTCGTTTGGAGCTCAGGCCAAGAAGACCGGACCGTGGGCGAAGATGGTGGAGGAGATGAATAACGTGACTCTTTGCTACTAGATGAGTGTATGTAGAACAAGAAGGGTTCAGAGAATGCAGCTTCTTCGCTGCAATATCGCATCTCTCTTCCCCGTTTCTGGCGGAGAAATAGCGACCATCGGATCCCAAATGCGGCTCTCGAAAGCATGCCCTGGTGCTGTCACAATCCCAGTCAAGAACAGAGGAGGCAAACAACAAGATCGATCTCTTGAACATGTCGACCAGAATGATTTGGAGGCAAGGTGAACTGGTAGTCTTCCTCGTAGCCGAGCGTGTCATCTTCATACACGTTGGGGTCGGTGCAAATCATTCAAAGGACACCTTCGCGGACGAAACGAAACGACCACGGAGGGCAAGAAATGACTGTCATTGTTGGCGTCCAAAATCTCTCTACTCTCATACTTCCTTGGACAGCTTCTCCATCTCTTTAAACAAACCGTTGACTTTCGCAGGCCTTCCAACACGAACCTCGATCTCCAATCAGCAGTTTATACCGGTCTTGCTTTATATCGTGAGTTTCTTTCGGTTCCTTTTCCCGTAGATTGGCATACAAGGCAACTTTATCGTCCTTTGACCGCCAAAGACCCTCCGAAACAGCGCGATACGGGACGTAGTTGGGTTGGTATGTAGTCTTCCGGGGATCTTTTCGGCTACAAGTTTCAGTTCCAAATAAAGTTACCATATTCTCTGTGCGGCACTCCTGTTCGATGCATTGGACTGTGAGAGAAGATTGCTGCTGTATAACTAGCTATACACATCTGGTTGACAATCCGTCCGTCCATTGGACGAATAGAAAGTCATCTCTTGCAAAATCTTTTCAATGCTTGCGGATGCCTCTGGAAGATAGGATAGTAACCAAGCTTACATAAGAGCATTAACCACATATGTTCCTGGTAGCCGTGAATCAACAACTAAGCCTTCCTCGGATGCACGGATGTAGATGCAAGCTCCAGGGGTGCCATGACGGTCATTTGCGGATTTCCTAGGCTTGTAAGTGAGTGAAAACGCTTAATAAGGAAGCTTGAAGTTTTCATCACCCAAGTCGTATCTACGTTTCATTTCTTGATAAGAGACCTTTCGACGCGGTTCGGCCGCATTCCCCCTGGACCAGAGTGTCATTGCCGTGTTGTAATACAAATTGCTGGACGATACGCGTCGATCTCTCATTTGTTCAAAAATAGAGGCCGAAGGATTCTCAACAATCATATCTTTTAGGTTAGTTCGTATGTCGGTAGACAATTGGGCCAAGAAAAATTATACGTGTGCTAGTCTGGTTGCACGAACGAACTCTCTTCTCTTGACTGACGTAGCATTTCGTCTACAAATTGCTGGACGATACGCGTCGATCTCTCATTTGTTCAAAAATAGAGGCCGAAGGATTCTCAACAATCCTATCTTTTAGGTTGGTTCGTATGTCGGTAGACAATTGGGCCAAGAAAAATTATACGTGTGCTAGTCTGGTTGCACGAACGAACTCTCTTCTCTTGACTGACGTAGCATTTCGTCGACTATGCCCTCCATTCGCTGCTGGGCATCTTATTGTTCCAACCAATTTTACCCGCTATTGTCGGTGATTATATGACGCGCAATCTTCCACTGCTCACTGCTCTACACGTTCAAAGATAGCCGTGGCTTTCATGGCCGCCTTGTTGGATTTCGAACTGGACCAGGCCACAATGACCACATTAAACTGTACTGTTGTGCCATGAGCACATCGCACTGCTGCTCTTACAAGAATTTTTCCAATTGTTGAATAATCTCGGCGACGGACGGCATCTGGTTCCCCTGAAAGAAGTCAGGACACCGGTCAAGTTTTCTGGTATAGCAGCAGTTCACTTCCGTGGCATCTCCGGCTCTGGCCCAGACCCAGATCAAGGCATTGAAGCAGACGGCATTCGGTGAAGATTTGGATCTGCCGTACTGACTGCAAAATCTTCCATAATGGTTAGAAGGCCTTCGGCTCCGGTTGATGGGGCCTCAACACTCAACATGTCATCGAGACTGCGTCTCGCGGTATGCAGTGCATGCAGATGATGACAGTTGCCAAAGGCATGACAGACTCGAGTCGGGGCCTTAGAATCGAGCTCCGATGCACCACACTTGTCAATCATTTCCTCGAAGAGCTCTTGAATCCGATCAGGCCATCCGATACTGCGTGGATCAGCTGTGTGTCTCCATCATGGCACAAAAAAGGAATGAGGTGGGTGTGGGCCAATACTCGTGCATCCGTTTCCCGTCATACCACAGTAGTTGCAACTGATGGAGATAGTCTTCGACTCGATCCGACGCTTCGAGAGTCGCGGTCAGGGATTATGAACGATTGGCCTGCTCTTCCGCAAGACAAATCCCATGGAAAAAACTGTCTACGCCGCTAACTCCAATTCCCAAATTTCGTGCATGGCCGTGGAAAACTCCACGTTAGATCCAGGGTCTCTTTCGGCTTTAGGAAGCGCCTTCAGGAAGTCCATGCGAGCCTGGTGAAGTCGAGCAGTGTCTCTGCAGTGGCCATTTTCTGTACAGCGTTCATGTTGTGATGATGTTCATGGTTCTTTGCCCGAATTGATGCGTGCTTTTAATATACTTCCACGTGGAATCCATTCAGGGACAATCTACGGACCATGGACATGGGCGGGCGCGGGCAGTGCGCGGGCTCCGTTCTGTCTTCTGAACTGAAAAGAGGAGACGGAGAATGGAGATGTGCACTGATCCTTGAGGGTTGATGACAGCCATCATCGCAATTTGCAACCCAGATGGCCGTACCATCATTTCGTCGTTGTTGCAATCGATTGTTGCTTCAACCGTTTGGAGGACGAGATGGACGAGATCCGTGCTTTTGGAACTTCGGCTGTTCTGACTTCCGACCTCAAGCAATTTAGTCGCGAATATGGAAGCTTTTCATTCAACGACTTTGTTACACTTGATAAATTGTGGGGTGATACTCAATAAAAAAAAACTTTGGCTCCGGTCTTGATCGCAAGTGTCAGGTGGTGTTGATGGCTTCTGGGTTTCCCTGAATCTTTTTGAGCAACAGCCACTCAATAATGAATGACGACAGGGATGTATTGTTGTTGTTGGTTGTATCGTCATTGCAAGCAAAACAAAACAGTTCCGCTTGTATGTAAGGCCATCCAAGCAGCTTCTCCAGGGCTTTTGGTCAGGAGCGTTGTCCTATAGAGCGACCAGCTACCTTTGACCACACGGAATCTTGGACACAGAGTCTTGGACACACACAGACTATGTTGTGTCTTTTTTCGTACGATAAACACTTCCTAACCGCGAGCTTTTTCACTTGATGTAAATGTTGGTTCATTTTGGTACATGCGGGCTGAATCAGCTCAAACAGTCCTTTCTACCATGCACTTTTTGACCAAGTCTTCGCTTCTTTGAAATTTTCTTTCTGGTAACTTCAAGGACAGCTCACATGCACGAATGGGGCATCTTCGATTGGTTGCTCCTTGCAGCTCCGTGAAGGCTATTTTCCAATTTCAACCAGACCGATCTTTGTAGCGACGAAACGTGGTCAGTCTGTAGCTGCCTGTGACGCATTGTTGTGACCTTCACTTTCCAAAAAGTGTGGCCAGATAACTTATTCTCCACCGCATCAAAGGTTGGAAATGCAGCGGCGTTCGATGATGGAACCAGACGATCAACCTTCCCTATTTGTTTGATGGTCGCAGTTAGGGGAAAGTTGAAAAAAGTGTATGAACTTGAACAGGCATCACGCCGCCGTTGGACACATGCTTTTCTTGTTGATATCGTGACGCATTGTCATGTGGACGACGCATTTCATCATTTCGCATCTGGTTTGTTCCGTTGGTCCGCATCATATGCCCATCCACCCCATCAGTACCAGAATTCCTGGACGTAACTACCGAGACAAGGAGATGAGCACTTTTTGCTTCCGACGAAGAAGCAGTGGATGGTGATGCAAGGCACTCGTCATTTTCATCCTAGAGTCACCGTCCCTGATGTTCCAGGGATCGAAATCAGCTGGGATAATTTTTCCCTCGGGAAATGTCGACAGAACCTCTGTTTCTCCAATTCTCTGATGAAATCACCCGATAACGATACAACGCCAAGCAGTGTCTGCGATTGGATTGGATCGCACCGTCTCCCGGAAATCGGTGGATTAACCCAGTTTCTTGACCCTGAATCAGATAGAGTTGCGGTGGAGGCTAGGGAAGGTAGGAGTATGTCATTCAAAGCATATAGCTTCTTGCCTCTGGTTTTCTCCCGTGATGAAAAGAATTACCGTGGCTTTGAGAATACCACGGAAGTCGAGCGTTAAGAGTTGAGAAGCCTCGTGTATTTGACCGAAAAGTGGCAGAAGAGGCGACTATAGAAGTGGTACAAGACCAAGACTATTCAAAAGATGGAACAGATGCTTACCATTGATAAAGTATTTCACGGTTGCGAGACGACGAATGATTTTAGCTCAAGCCAATGATGGCCACACCGCTCCGCTGTCACTTGGTCCTCGCAGAAGGACAAGAAATCTTAAGTCTTTGTCGTATCATATATTCCGAGCCTTGGCAGTACAAATGACCGGTTCAACAGCATTGTAGTCGAATGCATTGGACGCTGGCATGAAATTAAAGACAACGGATGGAAGACTGGCAGAGACTGCCCCAAGGTGGAACGCCGAAAGCCGGCGACCATAGTGTGCTTGCCTCATCCTCCGAAATCGCCCCGGAGCCTCTACTCTTCAGTTTCAAGTCCAACGGAGACCAAGAAGAAGACCAGATCAAGGACGAGAAACGTGACTCTTTGCCACTAGATGAATCGGTGTTGGATGACGATGTTTCTACGAATGCAGCTTCTTCTCTCTACCCATTTCTGGTTATGAAACGGCTGACAGCCACTATCAGATGCCACATGTGGCTTTCGAAATTGTACCCGCCACCACAAACCAGTTCAAGGCGGACCCGGCAGACGGCAACATCGATGTCTTGAACATGGCGACCAGAATGATTTGGAGACGCACGTTTGTTATACAAGATGCGAATGAGAAATAAGAATGGATAATTTGAGTTGGAACGGGAGCCTACGACCATTGCCATGTTGGATCAGATGCTCCACGTAGATACTACTCAAGAGGAAACGGGGCTTATGTATTCCCAACGAGACAATTCCGTCACGGATGAGTTGTCAAACAGGAAGCATGGAGAGACTTGGAAGCACCCGGAAATAGTCATCTACCGATTTTGAACCAACGCACCAAAGGACCAAGTAATGATACGATTGCGATTTCGCACTTGTTATCCACTGATTCTCGAAGCATTAAAAAAAAAGCAACTCCATGAAGAGATGAAAGATGATTTTTAACACATGGATAGTGGTAATCATGTATTGGAATTCTGCCCCGAGTATCGTCAGGAGAAATCGAACACCCAAGTTCTTGTCTCTTCTGCTGATTCCCCGTCACGATAGGAGGAACAACAAGATTGCACAATTGCTGATCTCTTTCTCATTATCCTGGGGCTGCATCACCGTCTATTGATTCTATGGCTCTGACCGACACACTGGATGACCAGCATAAACAAGAAGACAAACTTGTGAGAGAAGCATATGAAGGAAATGACACGTCACCCACCACTTCCCACGTATTTAGCATCCTTGATATACAAATTCCTTGATAAGCGGAACCCTGACCACGCTGAGGAGGATTTCCCTAGCATCCGACGGGATGATTTATCGATGCATTATGATACGACGCATGAACCAAGGTGCTGCTGCCGACCGTTGTGAGTCTCTGCTTCCCTAGAGCCTCTGGACGGGAGTTGTAGTTCTGGTAGCATCTCAAAGATGACGACAAGTATGATACACGTGATACATTACAATGACGAGCATCGTGTTACGTAAGTGGAATCGAGCAAGGTTTCCCTTTTCCTAGCACGTCATTGGGCGATTCGTTGATGCTTTCCAATACTGCTGAGTAATCAAGACCTTGTCCTGCTTCTTTCTTAGTGCCTCTTGTCGCATCCCAAAGATGACGACGTGTATGATCAATTCGAACCATGTGCACTCATTCCATCGCCGCACAAGTATGACACACGCGATACATTACAACGACGAGCATCGTGTTACGAGAGTGGAATTGAGCAAGGTTTCCCTTTTCCTAGCACGTCATTGGGCGATTCGTCGATACATTCCAATATTTTTGTCACCTTCCCCTCTGAAAGTGACAACGAGCCTACGACTGAAGCAGAGGCAAGTATGGAATCCCAGCGAGAGTCGTCACAAGGTCGCGAAATGGGTCATGAATGCACCGCGATACTTGAAATGACTAGCAGTGATGCACAGTCATCCAAGCTTTGAAAACAAAAGATGGAGTAACATCTACAGTTGAAGTGGTGCTCGCATGATAAACGGAAACACATAGTAGAGCAGTAGTGCTTGCTATTGATGGACTTCCAGATCTTCGACTTGCTAATTGGTTACAAAAGATGGAGTAACATCTACAGTTGAAGTGGTGCTCGCATGATAAACGGAAACACACAGTAGAGCAGTAGTGCTTGCTATTGATGGACTTCCAGATCTTCGACTTGCTAATTGGTTACAAGACTCTCCTGCCATTGCCAAAGTCTCTCCGCAATGATCCCAGGGTTGCTCTCTCTTTACATTCGATGTTTCCCCGTCCGAAATGTCAGTGTTACATCACGACTGATCCTGTCTTTCCCCCATTGTTCCTTTCCTCTCCGAGTTGTTATTGTTGTACAAATGCGCATGGCACAGTTGTGGCAATCTTGCTGTGGTCTTCTCACTGGTTTCACGAATACGAGTGGACCTTCTGCGATTTATTGTCGAGCAACAACCATACGATGGCTGTTACCTCTTCTTCAAGTGTCGTCGATCCGGAAAGCCTGAATGTGTTGGTTTCATTGGACCGTTGGCATTACTATCATTTCATCTCGGCAGTCAAGTACAGACCAAGTTTCGCGACATTCGTGTAGCTTTGATAGGACATTTGGAATTTGTAGACCGTTTAGTTAATGAGGAGAGCCATATTGCCAACACGCATGTGCATGTAGTGGTATGACATGCGGCATTGACCCCGCAACCGTCAAAATCGTTGCTCTAATCAAGCCATCATACTGTCAATGGAGCTAAATCCAAACTTGGAACCATCGCTTACACAACAGCTGTGTACCGCATGCTCCGAGGTGGGTTGAATGGAAACCACTTCATCCTCTGATGCCAATACTCATATCGGGGCCTTCATGGCGCTGATAGTTGTTGCTGCCAAAGCTCCGAGTCCATACTTGGGTGTCAACTAAAAGTCTGGGAGAGCCGCAGCAAGCGGATGAAAAACAACCCAAACCAACGGTTGTCACCGCCCCCGTTCGAACAAACCTGGCTCTAGCTGTACACGATGTAGATCCTAATCTCTGGGCCCAGCATTCCGGCATTGTCGTCTCTTTGATTCGCGGCAACGCAGCATGCGAATCCAGCACTATTCAGCAAAAAAGGCGGTGAGGTGGAATCATGGACAGAGAAGACTGCGCGTTACTGACAGATGGAGAATTGGCCATTTTGTCAATAACGGTCATGATGGTCTTCAGTGTGTACACATGGCCACAGAAAACATGAACTCTCCGTTGATGCCTGTTAGTAACTTGAGTGAAGAAATCATATACAGTAACAGCAGCCGAACGAAAATACAAGGCATCTAATACAGGACAAGCCTTTGGGCAGGTGGTGGAGTACACGTCATTTGCGTTTCATCTTGACCCTGTTATTGGATTGGAACGAAGCAATACCGATCATGGATGGTCAAGGACAACTTAACGGAAACAGAGGGAAAACTCAAAGTGCTGGAATTCATAAAAGACTGAATGGGCTGGTTGACAAATCGCAATCGTTAGGAAATGAGCCCACTTTTGGGTTGCACCATGCGCCTATTCGGGGAATACAATGGTCGACCATGTCATTTCCCTGTTACAACAGGCATGTATATCTTAACTTGACCCCCTCAATTGACGAATGAATCGTGGGCCACGACCCACGACGAGTGGCGTGTAAGTATACGACAACAGATCCTATCACGCGGAAGAACAACAACAAAATCCTCTGGACCAACTTGCTGCTGATTCGAGTCACTTTGTCATCAGGACATGACCTATGCACAATAAAACTGCTGTGGTCAGGCACCCAACGAATGCAAACCCTTTCCTGTAGCATTCAATAACCAACCCAGAGTCTGCTGTTGCCGGAGAAGATGATGAGGATTGTTTTCCCACCCCAAAATTTTTATGTATAGCTAGGATCTGACGGGCCTTTGACAGAATGGAAATGGGGGTGCTAAGTGCTGAAGGTTGAAAATGTGAAAAGGACAGCATTTTAGCTATTGTTCTCTCGGAGTTATTCCTGATAGACAGAGCATGGACCTGAAAGACCATATGAGGTTATTCGCCATTTCCCATTGGAGCCATCAGCTTTTGTACTTCTTGACAAAGCTGAGTTGCTTCTGGGACAAGTGATGATAACCTTCAATAGTGGCTCTGGGAGAAGAGGGTGCTCCATCTGCTTGTGTCCCCAGGATACAAATCTAGAGTTATGGCGATAGGTCGCGAAGCACTTTGCTAGAGAGGAGTACATAATGGTCTTAGTCTAGCTATTGCCCCGTGCGTGTTAGTTGGGGTCGCTGAGGTTTGTGACAGCCAGAAGTGGGTGTATGGGCGGAGTGTAGGATGGGCGTGGGGGCCAGGCGGCGGATTCGGTGTACTCCTAGCGAGCTTCCTACCTACTAGAGATGTATAGAGTATAGACATGCAACGGCGAGTCTGGACATTGTGGTCAATGACTTTCTTGTGAAAACTCTACTACGGCCCAAGTAGATGAGTTGGACTCAGGTGGCAAAAGAGATTATAAGGTATCTTACGAATCTAGGATGATTGGATCTTTCAGGGGTCGTGTTAACTTCCCCCAAATTGTGTAGCGCATACGTTGTGACAGTTGAGCACGCGAGGCGATATTGTGAATATTTTAACACTCCCTCTCGCGCACAATTGTGGTCGTCCACCCCATTACTTGTTTTTGCAATGGCTCGAGCATTGATCAGGACAGGGGTTTTGTCAGATAGTCGCTTAATTGCTCCGTCGTTGGCATTGCGTGGGTAGTAATATCCCCACGCTCCACGTAACTCCGAAAGTGATGTAATTTTTACATTGAGGTGTTTTGTTTGCGGACGGAACTTGTGGACACGAGCCATCTCAAGTGCGCCACTGTTATCCTCGAACACTTTGCAATGCAGCTTTGCCCTTGCGTCCGCAATGTCGATGCCGTGCGCCTTCATTTCTTTCAAGATTTCCATGAGGGGTATGACCTCACGCAGTGCGTATGATAGTCCGGTGTATTTGCTCTCCGTTGAACTCAGAGCAATCTCTGTCTGTAGCTATGATTTCCACACCACTGGGCACCCTTTGTACCGAATAATGTATCCGTGGCGCGATCGTGCGGTATCTTGGTCTGTTTGCGGCTTGGTGGTGTCCCAGTTGCCCGCGAAATCGGCGTCGACAAAGACTTCCAATCCTGCATTCTTATCGGGTTTGAATGTCATTCCTTTCCGTCGAGTTCCCAGCAGGTATCGCCCTAGCCACTTGACCGCGTCATTTGAGGATCTTGGATGATGCCGCTGGGACGTCCTTTGGCTTGACTTTTCCCCCGTCCAGTCGAACTGCCGACAAAACTTTGTCTATCAAATGTGGTTGTGTGAATTCGATGGTCCCATCCTTCTGTTGTTGAGCCGTCCTCGCACAAGGTAGATGACCGTGACTGATCGTACGATGAGTCACGATCAATACCTAGTGGTTTCATCTGGCTGTGACGTCATAATATACAAACACCTAGCACATGTAGATCGTAGTTTAGACAATGGGGAGAAAGGGAATACGATAGGAGGCGCTTTCAATGGCCTTGGACATGAGCTAGACATCATCCATGAACATGTGCGATATCTTGGGACGATTGAATGCGATCTAGATGTCAGATGCACACGAACCAGCAATGCTGCGTGTAGATTTCTACGTACCTAGTACAAATGGATGGAAAAGGGGGAACAACAACAATGAGCACTAACATAGACGATAACACTCACAATTCTAAAAAGCATCATCATCACATCTCTTTGTGTCCTACCTACTCTTCTAGTAGTTGTTGGCCTTTTCCTTGACCCGTGGGGGATTGGCTACGTGGTTGGTGCCTTGAATTGTCTAACGCTTTGTTGTATCTTTGATTGTTGTGTCGTAACGACCGGAGTCCTTCATCTTTTGTCAGATTAACAGTCTCAACAGCACGCCTGTTGATTGTTGTTCTCGTTTCCTTTCCGACTCGTTTGGTTGATTGTTGTCTTTGACCGATCTCTTGCGTTGTTTGTGTTTGTTGGGTTCGCTCTTACTTCCGAAGGTAAAATTCGTTCGGAGGGATTGATTCTCATATCCCGTCCTCTCCGTCTCGTCATATTCGATCGATTCATCCATTTGGTTGGTTGTTGGGTCGGTTGGTTGTCGTCTTATCGTTGTCGAAAAATCTTCATTGTCGGCATCGAATTTTGTTTTTCGTCGTTTCTTGTCTGTGTCGGAAAACAGAGTTGGGGGAACTATCCGAGGTAACCAATCCCACGGGCAACCCAACTCCCAGTCCCCGCGAGACTGTCGTATCCCCATCCCGTACTTTACGTACAAGTAAGCCGCAAGGCCGAAAAGAGGGCGATCCTTGCCAGACCGGCTGGATACCGTCAGGGGGCGAAGTTAAGGTACTCAACAGGTACTACTTCGCGTGCTCCGGCACACGTGTTCGTTACTAACAACGCATCTGTTGCTGTCGCCCGCCAAGCGATCAGGCTCTCTATCTTTGCGCTGTGGACAGATTGCTTAACCGCCAGACGTTACCTTCCTGGTGCGCGATTGTTCTTGGTTTTTCCCGCCTTTTGATCGCTTCTTTTTCCTTCCTACACGTGGAGTTTGGGCTAGGGATTGGCAATCCCGGTGTGTGGAGTCAAGAACAGACACCGTCAGATCTTGCTAGTTCTTCGTTACCCTCGGGTAGCAACCTAGCCTAAAGACTGCAGTGGAAGCGCGTCACATTCTAATTAGCTTCGCTCAGCGAGCCCCGTGACATTGCTCCCGGTTCTGAATAGCACCTCTGCTTGGAGTTTTATTTTCAATCGGTTTGATTTCAAGTGTTTTATTTGGTTTTATTTTCAAGTTTTTCAAGTTTTTGGAGACGGATACAAGTAGGCTACTACCTGGTGAATTTGATTCAGAGGGCTCTTCAGTAGTAACTTCATCCTATCTCCGCTCAAGATATTCAAGTTTTTCACCTAGTTCTACCTAGTTTACTGATATCATGACGGAATCGACTGAGAATGCAGTAGATCTTTCCCAGGATCCAGTTTTTCAGCACATCTTTACTACGATCTTGAATCAACCCCCAGATCGCCTTACTGATTTCCAAGACTGGTTTACTCATCACAAGTTTTTAAACTTCTCTGAGTTTCTTGAGTTGTATGTCTTCGAACCTGAAACCCTTGCGGATGACCTTGAATTTAAAACTAAGCGACAGACTAAGACCCAGAAATTACATCCTACCTTTGCTAAGCAAATTCGTGCTTTTCTTCTTTGGGCTAATCATCTTCACTCTCTCGCCCAGCGTTTCTTTGGTGCTGATGACTGGTTAGCACTTACTCGCGAGGATTATGGTCGGTTTCGCATCGGGACTTATTTCCCTACTTCTTCTCAGCCTCGGGCCTTAAACGTGCCGTCTACTCCAGGTACTCCATCTCTTGGCACTCCGGGGGGGAAGTCTACTATGTCTAACTCGTCTCAGTCCCAGCAAGATTTGACTACCTTTCGTAAAGGCATTAAACGCGACTCAACGGCATATGAAGTACTCAAGGAAGAGAAAAACTATGACCCCTTTATGCGTAGTTTTCGTGCTACTGCACTTGCTCAAGGATTAGGCAATGTTTTGGATCCTTCTTTTGTTGTGGATTCCACCGATCCTGCTGCCTCTGCTCTTTACCGAGAACAACAGATCTTCCTATATTCAGTTTTAGTTCGTTGTTTACAAACTGATAAAGGTCGTGCTATCATTCGTGCCCATACTACGGACATGGATGCTACAGCCGTCCTAGATGAGTTACGCACTCATCATACGGACTCCGAGTTGTCACGCAAGGAAATCATGCGTCTCACTGCCTATCTTACAAACATTCGTCTTGATTCAGCATGGAGAGGCACTACATCCCAGTTCTTGCTTCATTTCAATGAACAACTACGTCTTTTAGATAGTCTATGTGATTCTAGCCAAAAGCTACCTGATTTTTCACGTACTACTTTTCTCATGCAAGCTGTGGATGGTAATGAAGATCTTCGACGTGTCAAGATTTTCGATGATTTTCTTAAATCCCAATCTGGGACTCATGCAAAGATGTCCTATGATGACTACTATCGTGTGTTGACTAATGCTGCTTTTCAATTTGATCAGCACTTAGCTAGCAAGAATGGATCTAAACGACGAGCTTATGCTTCCCAACAGTGTGATCACGATATTTTTGACTCTGATCATTCTAGTTCTCATGATGATTTCATTCAAGAGGATCTTGTATCTATTTTTCAAGCTAATCGGACTCGTAATCGCATTGATACTCGTACTCAGCGTATTTTTCTCCCTAAGGATATTTGGGATGCTACTTCAGATGAAGTTAAAGAGATGCTAAAAGCACACAATAAACGTATCTTGGCTAACTCACCTAATTCTAAACCTCGTCAAACGAACCTACATGAGGTTAGTGAATCATCTGCTGATGAAAATCCAACAGCTACTGATAACACTGAAGAAGCTTGCCAAGAAGCTGCTGTTGCTACTGAGTCTGATCCTAGTCCTGATCAGCTTCTCACAATGTTACATGAGCAAACTGATTATCCTGAATCTGATATTCAGCGCGTCCTTTCTGCCAACAAGGCTAAATCTAAGGGTGTTAGTTTCTCTATCAATGCTACCTATCGCTTCTCCAAGGCTAACCTTAATCCTACCTTTCAGTTGATTGATAGAGGGGCCAATGGTGGTTTAGCTGGGAGTGATTTAAAGATTATCCACAAAACTGGTCGAAAGATTAACATTATTGGCATTGATAATCACGAGGTAACTGGTTTGGACATTGTTACCGCTGCAGGTCTTTATTCTACACAGCTAGGTACAATCGTTGGTATTTTCCATGAGTATGCTTACCTTGGCAAAGGTCGTTCGATTCACTCTCCGCCACAAATGGAATATTTCAAGACTCTTGTTGATGACAAGTCAGTTCTTGTCGGTGGTCGACAGCGTATTGAGACTCTAGACGGTTATGCCTTACCTTTGATCTTTAAGGGTGGACTTGTCTATTTGGATAGTCTAGGCATTCCTACTGATAATGACCTAGCTACCTATCCTCATGTCGTCTTTACGTCACCCGATGAATGGAATCCTGACGTCATGGATCACTCTCATTCGTCCAATCCTGATACACATTCTGATTGGATGGATCTTGTCAACCCAGACCCTATTGATCGTGATTTTTCTGCGACTGGAGACTATGTTCATCGCGTCAACCTAGTTTCCCAGATTCTTACCCTTCATCAACAGACAAACCTAGCTGGTGCTGTCGACTTTCAACACAGTCGTTATCATCAACAATCTCTGAAATCTGAAGATTTTGAAGCCCTACGTCCTTATTTTGCTTGGGCATCGGCTGATAGCATAGCTAATACCTTTAAGGTTTCTACACGCTATGTGGGATTTTCCCCTCATGATTATCTCAAGAAGCACTTTCGCACTCGTAACCCTGTGCTCAATATCGGTCGTCGTCGTGAAGGGGTTGCCACTGATACAGTCTTTGCTGATACACCTGCTATTGATAATGGTTCTAAGGCTGCTCAGATTTTTGTTGGAAGAGATACCCTTGTTTGCGATGTGTATGGAGTCAAATCTGATGCTCAATTCGTCAATACCCTTGAGGATAATATCCGACTACGAGGAGCTATGGACGTTTTAATCAGTGATCGTGCTCAGGCTTTAGTTTCTAAGAAAGTACAAGACATCCTACGGTCTTTGTTTATTTCTCAGTACACATCTGAACCTCATCATCAGCATCAGAATTTTGCTGAAAATCGGTACTCTACTCTTAAGCGCTGGACTAATCTTATTCTCAATATCTCTGGTTGTCCACCTAGCTGCTGGTTACTTGCTCTAGACTATGCGTCGACCGTGCTTAACCACCTTGCTTCGCCGGCGCTTAACGGTCGCACCCCCATTGAGCGCCTGACGGGCTCCACTCCTGATGTTAGTTTCTTACTTGCTCATTATTTCTGGGAACCAATTTATTTTTCTTATGATCCTGATCGATCTTCTTACCCTTCTACTGGTAATGAATCTAAAGGTCGTTGGGTAGGTTTTGGTACTGGGGTTGGGGATCCATTAACATGGAAGATCCTTACTGATGAGACCTCTACGATTTTGTTTCGATCTACTATTCGTAGTGCTACCTCTTCTTTACCTAACCGACGTCTAGATCCAGAAAAAGGGGAGATAGTTCATGTTAGAGGTCGTCATGAAGATAGTTCTTCTGGATCTACACCTCCTATGCCTACTATAGATCCACATGATCTACTTGGCCGTAAATTTCTTGGCCCTAAACTGGAAACTGGGGAGCGTTTCCGTGGGTTAGTTGTTGCTATGGTCCAAGATCAAGCTTATCGTGACCGAAAACGTTTTGAAGACCTCAGTTTTGAAGTGGAATATGATGAAGGTCGCCTTCGTGAGATTGTCACTTACAACGAACTTCTCAATCATCTAGATCATGATCCTGACGACGTTGTTTTCTCTGAGCAAGAGTATCGCATGCGGCAAATCACTGCTCATCAAGGTCCTCTCAAACCTACTGATGCTCATTACAAGGGATCTAGCTACAACGTTCTTGTCGAATGGGAAAATGGGGAGACTAGCTATGAGCCTCTTTCTTTTATAGCTAGTGATGATCCTTTGCTATGCGCTATCTATGCCAAGAATAATGGACTACTCGACTTAGATGGCTGGAAGCACCTAGCTAAATACGTCAAGACTGAAAAACGACTCATCAAGACACTCCGTCGACATTTGCAGCAAGCCAAGAAAAAGATGATCCGGCGTAACTCTCGCGCGCAAATCAAGTACCGTTTTGGCGTACAAGTCCCACGGGATTATGATGAAGCTATCCTGCTAGATGTTCAGAACAAGAATAACTTATGGTCAAAAGCAACTGAACTCGAGCTAGATCAAGTCATTCATCAATATAAGACATTCCTAGTTCGGGATAAGGCTATTTTTCAAAATGGGAAGCTTATGAATGCTCCTGAAGGATACCAACGGTTGAGAGTTCACCTAGTTTTCGATGTCAAACATGATGGACGTCGAAAAGCTAGACTTGTAGCTGATGGGCATTTGACTATACGAGACCCGTCTATGTCAAGCTACTCAGGAGTGGTATCAATACGCGGCTTACGTCTAGTTGTCTTCCTCAGTGAACTGAACAAGCTGGAGATCTGGGCAGCTGACATTGGAAATGCTTACCTAGAAGCACAAACAAAGGAGAAGCTATTCATCATAGCTGGTCCTGAATTTGGAGATTTGGAAGGAAAAATCTTGATTTTTGATAAGGCACTTTACGGGCTTGTGACCAGTGGAGCACGATGGCATGATAAACTCTACGACGTTTTACAAGAAATGGGATTTAAACCATGCAAGATTGAACCTGACATCTGGTTTAAGCTAAACGAAGAGCACGGTGTCTACGAGTACATAGCAGTTTACGTAGACGACCTAGCAATTGCTGCAAAGAACCCGAAAGAAATTTGTGATATTTTCACTGAAAAATTTAAATTCAAACTCAAAGGTGTGGGCCCAATAGCATATCACCTAGGGTGTACATACAAGAGAGAACCAGATGGAACATTGGTTGGGGACCCCAGACGATACGTTGAGAAGATACTCGAAGGATACGAAATCTTATTCGGGAACAAACCGAAAAAGTACAAGACTCCATTAGACAGGCAAGATCATCCTGAACTAGATGATAGCGAGCTATGTGAAGAAAAGGACATTGCCATCTATCAATCCATTATAGGGCAACTGCAATGGGTGGTGACTATAGGTCGTTTTGACATCTTCACTTCCGTCATGACATTGGCTAGATTCCGTGCCGCTCCACGAATTGGCCATTTGGAACGTGCAAAACGAGTTGTTGGATACCTAGCAGGCATGTATCATGGAGCAATCCGTTTTAGACTACATGAACCAGACTACTCCAATCTGCCAGACCAAAACTATGACTGGTTCCGCGTTTACGATGGAGCACGAGAGGAAGTTCCAAAAGATGCACCGGAACCTAAGGGTCTACCCGTTGTTACAACTACCTATGTCGATGCTAACCTAAAGCACGACATGATTACGGGGAGATCAGCATCTGGGATTCTACACCTAGTCAATGGAACTCCCATGGACTGGTACTCCAAGCGACAGGCAACGGTTGAGACTGCAACCTTTGGCTCTGAATTTGTCTCTGCACGGATTGCATGTGATCAAATCATGGAACTACGCATTTTTCTTCGTTACCTAGGAGTACCACTACGAGATTCTAGCTACCTATTCGGAGATAACAAGTCAGTGGTAACCAATAGTACGGTACCACATTCAATCCTTAGCAAACGCCATCATTTTCTGAGCTACAACCGTGTACGTGAGTGTATGGCATCGAAGGCTATCAAGTTTTACTGGAAGGATGGCAAGACCAATCCCGCTGACGTATTGACTAAAAATTGGGATTTTGTCACGGGATGACCACTCCTTAAACCTCTGCTATTCTGGCGAGGTGATGTTAGTGCTTTGAACGATAAGATCAATGAACCAAAACAAGACAGACAGACGAAAGGGGAGTCGCACAAGGTAGATGACCGTGACTGATCGTACGATGAGTCACGATCAATACCTAGTGGTTTCATCTGGCTGTGACGTCATAATATACAAACACCTAGCACATGTAGATCGTAGTTTAGACAATGGGGAGAAAGGGAATACGATAGGAGGCGCTTTCAATGGCCTTGGACATGAGCTAGACATCATCCATGAACATGTGCGATATCTTGGGACGATTGAATGCGATCTAGATGTCAGATGCACACGAACCAGCAATGCTGCGTGTAGATTTCTACGTACCTAGTACAAATGGATGGAAAAGGGGGAACAACAACAATGAGCACTAACATAGACGATAACACTCACAATTCTAAAAAGCATCATCATCACATCTCTTTGTGTCCTACCTACTCTTCTAGTAGTTGTTGGCCTTTTCCTTGACCCGTGGGGGATTGGCTACGTGGTTGGTGCCTTGAATTGTCTAACGCTTTGTTGTATCTTTGATTGTTGTGTCGTAACGACCGGAGTCCTTCATCTTTTGTCACGTCCCTCGTTGCTGATCATGCCCTAGGATAGGGCCGGTACTGAGGGTACAGGAGCGCACCTACAGTGGCAACTCTAAACGTGAGGAGTGCGTTGAGAGGCAATCTTGAAGCGATGATGAAAGGAATGAACAAGATGAATGTGGACATTGCAGCCCTAACCAAAGCTCCCTCACAAAAGGAAAATACCATGCTTAACTAAACTTACCTCTGACGGACATATGAAATCAAGGTTTGGTTACACTGTGGGGGCAAGTCTTGCCCGGTCTGGGTCAGGCGGTGGCATTGTGGTCGCCTTCAGAATGACTGATAAGCAATTTTTGATGGAACAGTTCAAGACACGGGGATTTGATGTTTTCTCCATCGTCATCGTATCGGGTCAATGGTCTTACGGTTTGATTGGTGCATCCATTTTGCCAACAACCAGGGGTCAAGCAGATTATCTTTCGACAATCCAAAAACTTGAGGTAGCAGCAAATTCAATGGTGGAGAATGGTTTCCAATATTTCCTCCTTGGGGATCAGAGCACGAAGCTAAATCGAGTGGCTAATGAATCCTCTGCCCTAAGCACACAGCTTACCCTCTTGTTTGAACCCTCTGCCGCCAGACTCCACCCTCTGGCTGCCCCATCCCTTGCAAGCAGGAAGCTTCTCCTTTCTCCCTAGTAAGAAGAAATTGAATTTCCTGACGAAGAAACCACCAGCAACCCATCCACTGAACCAAGTTCATGGACACAATTGCCTATATGACCGATCCCACTGTTGGGACACATTGTCAAGGAGCACACCCGCTTCACTCTCTGCCATGTCAATGCCAAAAAAATGATACTGCTGCCCGTCTCTGCCTCCTGGAATCCGTCGACTTGAAGACCTGCCAGCGAATTGAAACAAAGACTTCATCCAATGACTCGTTCTGTCTTACTTGAATGACCTTTATCAGTAGGTTATTCGAGGCCAGGGACTTCTTTGGTCCGATCTTTGGAAAAATCCACCACGATTGATGCAAAAAACGTCACTAACCTTTACTTGAGACTTGAGAACTACAGCAAGCATGAAATGGGCATGAGCGACCATTAGAACTCAACCGCAAGCCATTTATCTCGATATCTTGACATCTCAATGAGATTTGTCGAGTTCTTCTTCATCTTCAAAAACCAGGACAGTGTCTACAGTCTTGCAGGAAGGTTCGTCTACCATGCCATCAGGGTCGTTGGGGTTGGTCATCGAATCTTCATCCCCAACATGGACGATGAGGAGGGACTATGAGTGGTCATCTTTGTCCGAATCCATAGTTCTTATGAATGGCAGTGAAACAAATTGAATGAAATTACTAGGGGTATAATTGGAGCGAGCAGGTGTAGAGGCCGGCTGAATTTAGTGTGTGCCGGCTCATTCTACGGGTATTGTGCACCACCATTCACTATGGTTTTTAACTTGGCCCCAAGATACATCTCTGGTGAGCCAATGGAACCTGGTTTCATAGGGAAGAATTTATCAATCTCCTCCAGCATCGTTGTTGGGTCATGTGATACGGCTAGACAACCGTCAATGTAGAGAAGCATGTATCAATAATATTTGTGGCCATCCGAGGGTCTGGTCATGGGTTTGTACCAAAGATCTCGGTCGGCAAGACAAGGATGATATCCTAACGTCTTCATGCATGATGCTAGATGGTTCCTGAAGGAGGCTCCTGCAGACTTCAATCCATAGAGTGCTCGAACAATGATAGCCTTCATCCCAGCATTAACACCAAAATTGGGTCCACATGTCGTCCATATTTTCTCTTGGTTAGGTGCTGTCAGGTACGCATTCTTGATGTCAGAGGTTTCCCACTTCCAGTCCGTTCAGTGCTGCTGTTGTAAGAGCAATTTGAATGGTTTCTATGGGTGTACAGGATGACTGCTGGTACGCGAGGACAAGGCCAGTTGGTTGTGTTGTTGGTGGTGTCTGTCGTCGTGGTTGTGGGTGTCGATAGTCATCACATTCCGATTGCTTGGTCATTGTGATTCTTGGTTTGTCGTCGTTGGTTTCACGTCGTTGGAAAAGTGTTTACTTGACGTCCAGCTTGTTCTGGAGTGCCAGAATTCAGAGGTTGTGTTTGTTGCGGCTGCGGTTGTGGTGCTGGTGCTCGTTGTTGTCCTTGCAAACACGTTTCCACTGCTTCCTTGTGTGTGCTTGTTGCCGCGATTGTTGTATCTGCAAATACGAGAAATTTGAACGCACATAACTTTTGAAATATCAGGAATTCGGAACATTGACTAATTCCAACGAATTCTGCGTCCAGCTTGTTCTGGAGTGCCAGAATTCAGAGGTTGTGTTTGTTGCGGCTGCGGTTGTGGTGCTGGTGCTCGTTGTTGTCCTTGCAAACACGTTTCCACTGCTTCCTTGTGTGTGCTTGTCGCCGCGATTGTTGTATTGTTGTTGCCTCTGAGCATTCCAGTTGATTGCCAAGTGTGGTTTACGCGGCTTGTCAAAGCTTTTTTGACTCATGAGGGAGATCCTTTCCATACTGTGCCAACACATTCTCGAGCTTTCCATTGTTAGCCGTCTCCAACCTTGGTCACGTCAAACGTAGACATGGTGGTTGCAACTGTTGGGGCAAGGGACAGAATCCTCCATTCACACCTAGCAAAATGCAAGGTTCCGGTCTGCGCAGCATGGTAGAGATTCCATTGAGTCAACATGGCATCAACAATCATGTTGTATATCGGTGCTGCTTTCTCAATGGCCACCAATGCATTGCTGGATTTGTACCAGTTAAAAAGTTCAACAATTACTCTGGATTTGAAGATACCATGGCATGCTGTGTGTGATGCATGTCCATATCATGGTGGCAAATCTCTAGGATGAGGGAAAGGTCTAGATGATGGGTCAGAGCTTGGAGTGGCATAGGGAACAGTCTTATGGGGAAGATCTTGGCTATGTAATTGGGAGGGTAGAGCTTGGAAAAGGGATGGGAGGGATGCTGTGACTGTAGAACTTGTAACTCTGCATGTGCTTGTTCGAGACGTTTGATTTATCTAGCAAGGGGTTTTCCGGAAAAGTTAGATCCAATAATCGTGGTTTCTTTTCCAGGAACTGGAAGGGACTGTCATTGTTTGTAAGTCATGGGATGTGGGTGAACGGCCGTTGGGTCGTGGATTCGAAACTGGGCGAGATGATGGCACACTGTCCAAGAAGGATGGTGCATGCATTATCTGTGGGGTCGAAAACCTCAGCAACAAATGACTGAAAGGGAGATGTGAAGAGGAG
>OX337235.1:2409927-2427427 GCA_946965045.2 Epithemia pelagica | reverse complement strand
CTCCTCTCTGGGGCAACACAGTAAGGCTGCTCGACGGTAACCACTATCCCACGTGCACCAGCAACGCGACAAAAGGGAGAACCCCGCATCAGCAGTAGATGCTCACTTAGCCATCCGAATCAAAAAATTAGAGAAGACAGGGTCATGGTGGACTGGTAAGAAGAAACAACAACGACCACAGACAACATGTGACATGTAAACATGGCGGAAATTATGCCGACAAAGGGAAACAATCCAACATCCAACACCACTGCGCTGGTCACTTTCTTCGCTCTCGACTCAGTCGATGACGTGGTGGCCGAAATCATGTGCCGTCCAACAACAGAAGAAAGATGGAACAGCTGGTGCCCTGGTGGAAGATGGAACTCAAGCGTCCTTCATCCTCAAGCTCAAGTTGGAGCGACCAAAAGAATGAGAAGAAGTTTCGACAACAAGAAATCAATGCTTCTATCGCTCCGTCATGTCCTTTCGCCATTTCGCCCTTTCGCCTGTCACGTCCGACCCTGACCTCGTTTTGGCCCCGCTGGTACTCAAGAATTACACCCCTATGCTGATACTCCATGATTGGCGGAGTGACAAACCGTCGTGTGGAACACATTCAGTTCATGTGCCAAACAAAATGTAGCCGTCTTCTTGGTCTTTGTGGAGTCCATCAAATCGTCACTTACTGGCTCCTTTCCTTCTACAGGCACAAAATCTATCTAGGTAGTACGAAGAATCCGAATTGATTGTTTTCAACATCACCAACACCGTCCAGGCGGACGATAAGGCCATGACCGATATCCATCGTCCTCTTCTACAAGAATACTTTGTGGCCGATGGCGGTGGGAGAACCCTTTCTAAGGAGATGGTGTCGTGGAACAAGGACCACAAGTCGATGATATTCAACTCAATCGAGACATGGGATACATTCAACAGTGCAAGGACGATGTAGTGGCTTCCTCCCGTCTTCGTTTTCTTCGGGTACGATGGGGCTGCGGCAGTAGTGGTTGTTGTTTGATAAATACTGAGGTGCCATTCATTGGTTGTATTGACAATCTGCTTTACAGCCGTGGCATTCATGCTGGACACTGCCAGCTGGATTAAATCCTGATTTTGAATGACCGTGATCGTGGTGTGAGTTGTTTTCTCCTCGGTCGTCGATGGTTAGAGGACGGCTGCTGGGACGAATGGACGGCTTGATACTCTGGGTGCTCCACTAGTGTCCGACGACGATTCCTTTATCATGGGCCTCCGGAGGGCACCGCCTCGGAAGGAAATGTCGAAGGGATGGACGTTGTGGGTTCACGGACGCTTGGAGCCATGGAATGGAACGGGGTGGAACTGGGAGAGGCAGAGGACGTCAAACTTGGTTCCGAGGATGTCGTCGACGGTGTCTGACTGGGTGCATTACTGGGATGCATGGAAGTTTGCGTCGAATCATTGGGCGGTGACGCTGGAGGACTGGAATTGGGATATCTGGAAGGAGCCATTGATGGTGCCAACGAACGTGTAGGTGTACGCTCTACTTTTCACTTTCTACTAAAACGCAGACCAAGAAAAGAAGACCCATGATACTCATCAAAGACACTGATTCCCCGGATTGTCAAGTCGTTTTGGCATTGTGAAGATTGATGCTAGTTCGGATCGGATCGCTGTTGTGGCTCCTGAAAGCCTGAAAGTATGCCCCGCCGCCGCTACAACCCAGTCATGAACAGACCAGGCAGACACCAACATCAGAAACAAAGACTATACGAGACACGGAACAGATGCGTCGTATTGACCAAGTATGGTCACCATTGACCATTGCGCTTTGAGGACGACTGTTAGGTATATTCCTAAGATATTGTTTGGAAATGTCATTGGCCGGAGAATAGCATCAAGAAGCTACGAGATACGTGTTCATGGAGCTTCAGATCTGTCATCGTTGTTATTCTTGAGTTTCCACGGAGCTACTTCGGCTTCCGCGCTGTCCAGAGGAGGTTTTCAATATATACACTGCGAAACTCAGCAAATACAGAATCTTCTGTTTCAAGCCTTTCAAGACAACGGAAGACCGGTATCCGGGTGCGTTATCTCCATTCGCATTGGGCTCTTGCTTAATCACTCTCAGGACACCTTCGTCGACGACTGACAAGGGTTTGGAGGGCAAGTAAATGCCTAACGAACCTCATTCCAAGAATGGCCTGTCACTGTCATTGTTGGCGTCCATACTGACATATCTCTAGGAGATTTGTCAAGATACATTCTGTAAAACTCCTCCACCACCAATGCCTTGAAACAATAACACGGCAGACGATAAGGCAGAGATCGATATCCATGACTCTCTTCTACAAGATGAATGAATGTTGGGGAAGGAAAGCTAACGTGATGAAACTACAACCCGTGACCGTAGTCGTAGTTCTATTGACGAATCCACCGAAACCGCCCCAAAAGCTCCATTTTTCAGTTTCCAGCCAAGACGAGGAAGCTCGCTTTGTCATGAGAATGGAGCAGCTTCAACTTGAAACGTGCATGCAAGCTATCGAAGCACCGTCTTTGATTGTCATGGTGCTTTCGGCAATCGTGGAGCTTTGCAAAGAAGACGACGAAGAAAACAGAAACGTCGGGGAGCAACAAGACAGGAGAAGAACGTGCCTACTCAACAGAGCAATCACACAACCAATGGGAAGAGAATAATGACGACGAGGAGGAGGATGACGACGACGATGTGCCCTTGGCCGAACTGGCCAAGAGACAAGACACTACCGAAAGTCCAACGAAGAAGCAACGACGTGCATCGCATCTTTCAATGCACTACATGGCTCGTTTGGAGCTCAGGCCAAGAAGACCGGACCGTGGGCGAAGATGGTGGAGGAGATGAATAACGTGACTCTTTGCTACTAGATGAGTGTATGTAGAACAAGAAGGGTTCAGAGAATGCAGCTTCTTCGCTGCAATATCGCATCTCTCTTCCCCGTTTCTGGCGGAGAAATAGCGACCATCGGATCCCAAATGCGGCTCTCGAAAGCATGCCCTGGTGCTGTCACAATCCCAGTCAAGAACAGAGGAGGCAAACAACAAGATCGATCTCTTGAACATGTCGACCAGAATGATTTGGAGGCAAGGTGAACTGGTAGTCTTCCTCGTAGCCGAGCGTGTCATCTTCATACACGTTGGGGTCGGTGCAAATCATTCAAAGGACACCTTCGCGGACGAAACGAAACAACCACGGAGGGCAAGAAATGACTGTCATTGTTGGCGTCCAAAATCTCTCTACTCTCATACTTCCTTGGACAGCTTCTCCATCTCTTTAAACAAACCGTTGACTTTCGCAGGCCTTCCAACACGAACCTCGATCTCCAATCAGCAGTTTATACCGGTCTTGCTTTATATAGTTAGTTTCTTTCGGTTCCTTTTCCCGTAGATTGGCATACAAGGCAACTTTATCGTCCTTTGACCGCCAAAGACCCTCCGAAACAGCGCGATACGGGACGTAGTTGGGTTGGTATGTAGTCTTCTGGGGATCTTTTCGGCTACAAGTTTCAGTTCCAAATAAAGTTACCATATTCTCTGTGCGGCACTCCTGTTCGATGCATTGGACTGTGAGAGAAGATTGCTGCTGTATAACTAGCTATACACATCTGGTTGACAATCCGTCCGTCCATTGGACGAATAGAAAGTCATCTCTTGCAAAATCTTTTCAATGCTTGCGGATGCCTCTGGAAGATAGGATAGTAACCAAGCTTACATAAGAGCATTAACCACATATGTTCCTGGTAGCCGTGAATCAACAACTAAGCCTTCCTCGGATGCACGGATGTAGATGCAAGCTCCAGGGGTGCCATGACGGTCATTTGCGGATTTCCTAGGCTTGTAAGTGAGTGAAAACGCTTAATAAGGAAGCTTGAAGTTTTCATCACCCAAGTCGTATCTACGTTTCATTTCTTGATAAGAGACCTTTCGACGCGGTTCGGCCGCATTCCCCCTGGACCAGAGTGTCATTGCCGTGTTGTAATACAAATTGCTGGACGATACGCGTCGATCTCTCATTTGTTCAAAAATAGAGGCCGAAGGATTCTCAACAATCCTATTTTTAGGTTAGTTCGTATGTCGGTAGACAATTGGGCCAAGAAAAATTATACGTGTGCTAGTCTGGTTGCACGAACGAACTCTCTTCTCTTGACTGACGTAGCATTTCGTCTACAAATTGCTGGACGATACGCGTCGATCTCTCATTAGTTCAAAAATAGAGGCCGAAGGATTCTCAACAATCCTATCTTTAAGGTTGGTTCGTATGTCGGTAGACAATTGGGCCAAGAAAAATTATACGTGTGCTAGTCTGGTTGCACGAACGAACTCTCTTCTCTTGACTGACGTAGCATTTCGTCGACTATGCCCTCCATTCGCTGCTGGGCATCTTATTGTTCCAACCAATTTTACCCGCTATTGTCGGTGATTATATGACGCGCAATCTTCCACTGCTCACTGCTCTACACGTTCAAAGATAGCCGTGGCTTTCATGGCCGCCTTGTTGGATTTCGAACTGGACCAGGCCACAATGACCACATTAAACTGTACTGTTGTGCCATGAGCACATCGCACTGCTGCTCTAACAAGAATTTTTCCAATTGTTGAATAATCTCGGCGACGGACGGCATCTGGTTCCCCTGAAAGAAGTCAGGACACCGGTCAAGTTTTCTGGTATAGCAGCAGTTCACTTCCGTGGCATCTCCGGCTCTGGCCCAGACCCAGATCAAGGCATTGAAGCAGACGGCATTCGGTGAAGATTTAGATCTGCCGTACTGACTGCAAAATCTTCCATAATGGTTAGAAGGCCTTCGGCTCCGGTTGATGGGGCCTCAACACTCAACATGTCATCGAGACTGCGTCTCGCGGTATGCAGTGCATGCAGATGATGACAGTTGCCAAAGGCATGACAGACTCGAGTCAGGGCCTTAGAATCGAGCTCCGATGCACCACACTTGTCAATCATTTCCTCGAAGAGCTCTTGAATCCGATCAGGCCATCCGATACTGCGTGGATCAGCTGTGTGTCTCCATCATGGCACAAAAAAGGAATGAGGTGGGTGTGGGCCAATACTCGTGCATCCGTTTCCCGTCATACCACAGTAGTTGCAACTGATGGAGATAGTCTTCGACTCGATCCGACGCTTCGAGAGTCGCGGTCAGGGATTATGAACGATTGGCCTGCTCTTCCGCAAGACAAATCCCATGGAAAAAACTGTCTACGCCGCTAACTCCAATTCCCAAATTTCGTGCATGGCCGTGGAAAACTCCACGTTAGATCCAGGGTCTCTTTCGGCTTTAGGAAGCGCCTTCAGGAAGTCCATGCGAGCCTGGTGAAGTCGAGCAGTGTCTGCAGTGGCCATTTTCTGTGTAGCGTTCATGTTGTGATGATGTTCATTGTTCTTTGCCCGAATTGATGCGTGCTTTTAATATACTTCCACGTGGAATCCATTCAGGGACAATCTACGGACCATGGACATGGGCGGGCGCGGGCAGTGCGCGCTCCGTTCCGTCTTCTGAACTGAAAAGAGGAGACGGAGAATGGAGATGTGCACTGATCCTTGAGGGTTGATGACAGCCATCATCGCAATTTGCAACCCAGATGGCCGTACCATCATTTCGTCGTTGTTGCAATCGATTGTTGCTTCAACCGTTTGGAGGACGAGATGGACGAGATCCGTGCTTTTGGAACTTCGGCTGTTCTGACTTCCGACCTCAAGCAATTTAGTCGCGAATATGGAAGCTTTTCATTCAACGACTTTGTTACACTTGATAAATTGTGGGGTGATACTCAATAAAAAAAAACTTTGGCTCCGGTCTTGATCGCAAGTGTCAGGTGGTGTTGATGGCTTCTGGGTTTCCCTGAATCTTTTTGAGCAACAGCCACTCAATAATGAATGACGACAGGGATGTATTGTTGTTGTTGGTCGTATCGTCATTGCAAGCAAAACAAAACAGTTCCGCTTGTATGTAAGGCCATCCAAGCAGCTTCTCCAGGGCTTTTGGTCAGGAGCGTTGTCCTATAGAGCGACCAGCTACCTTTGACCACACGGAATCTTGGACACAGAGTCTTGGACACACACAGACTATGTTGTGTCTTTTTTCGTACGATAAACACTTCCTTACCGCGAGCTTTTTCACTTGATGTAAATGTTGGTTCATTTTGGTACATGCGGGCTGAATCAGCTCAAACAGTCCTTTCTACCATGCACTTTTTGACCAAGTCTTCGCTTCTTTGAAATTTTCTTTCTGGTAACTTCAAGGACAGCTCACATGCACGAATGGGGCATCTTCGATTGGTTGCTCCTTGCAGCTCCGTGAAGGCTATTTTCCAATTTCAACCAGACCGATCTTTGTAGCGACGAAACGTGGTCAGTCTGTAGCTGCCTGTGACGCATTGTTGTGACCTTCACTTTCCAAAAAGTGTGGCCAGATAACTTATTCTCCACCGCATCAAAGGTTGGAAATGCAGCGGCGTTCGATGATGGAACCAGACGATCAACCTTCCCTGTTTGTTTGATGGTCGCAGTTAGGGGAAAGTTGAAAAAAGTGTATGAACTTGAACAGGCATCACGCCGCCGTTGGACACATGCTTTTCTTGTTGATATCGTGACGCATCGTCATGTGGACGACGCATTTCATCATTTCGCATCTGGTTTGTTCCGTTGGTCCGCATCATATGCCCATCCACCCCATCAGTACCAGAATTCCTGGACGTAACTACCGAGACAAGGAGATGAGCACTTTTTGCTTCCGACGAAGAAGCAGTGGATGGTGATGCAAGGCACTCGTCATTTTCATCCTAGAGTCACCGTCCCTGATGTTCCAGGGATCGAAATCAGCTGGGATAATTTTTCCCTCGGGAAATGTCGACAGAACCTCTGTTTCTCCAATTCTCTGATGAAATCACCCGATAACGATACAACGCCAAGCAGTGTCTGCGATTGGATTGGATCGCACTGTCTCCCGGAAATCGGTGGATTAACCCAGTTTCTTGACCCTGAATCAGATAGAGTTGCGGTGGAGGCTAGGGAAGGTAGGAGTATGTCATTCAAAGCATATAGCTTCTTGCCTCTGGTTTTCTCCCGTGATGAAAAGAATTACCGTGGCTATGAGAATACCACGGAAGTCGAGCGTTAAGAGTTGAGAAGCCTCGTGTATTTGACCGAAAAGTGGCAGAAGAGGCGACTATAGAAGTGGTACAAGACCAAGACTATTCAAAAGATGGAACAGATGCTTACCATTGATAAAGTATTTCACGGTTGCGAGACGACGAATGATTTTAGCACAAGCCAATGATGGCCACACCGCTCCGCTGTCACTTGGTCCTCGCAGAAGGACAAGAAATCCTAAGTCTTTGTCGTATCATATATTCCGAGCCTTGGCAGTACAAATGACCGGTTCAACAGCATTGTAGTCGAATGCATTGGACGCTGGCATGAAATTAAAGACAACGGATGGAAGACTGGCAGAGACTGCCCCAAGGTGGAACGCCGAAAGCCGGCGACCATAGTGTGCTTGCCTCATCCTCCGAAATCGCCCCGGAGCCTCTACTCTTCAGTTTCAAGTCCAACGGAGACCAAGAAGAAGACCAGATCAAGGACGAGAAACGTGACTCTTTGCCACTAGATGAATCGGTGTTGGATGACGATGTTTCTACGAATGCAGCTTCTTCTCTCTACCCATTTCTGGTTATGAAACGGCTGACAGCCACTATCAGATGCCACATGTGGCTTTCGAAATTGTACCCGCCACCACAAACCAGTTCAAGGCGGACCCGGCAGACAGCAACATCGATGTCTTGAACATGGCGACCAGAATGATTTGGAGACGCACGTTTGTTATACAAGATGCGAATGAGAAATAAGAATGGATAATTTGAGTTGGAACGGGAGCCTACGACCATTGCCATGTTGGATCAGATGCTCCATGTAGATACTACTCAAGAGGAAACGGGGCTTGTGTATTCCCAACGAGACAATTCCGTCACGGATGAGTTGTCAAACAGGAAGCATGGAGAGACTTGGAAGCACCCGGAAATAGTCATCTACCGATTTTGAACCAACGCACCAAAGGACCAAGTAATGATACGATTGCGATTTCGCACTTGTTATCCACTGATTCTCGAAGCATTAAAAAAAAACAAGCAACTCCATGAAGAGATGGAAGATGATTTTTAACACATGGATAGTGGTAATCACATATTGGAATTCTGCCCCGAGTATCGTCAGGAGAAATCGAACACCCAAGTTCTTGTCTCTTCTGCTGATTCCCCGTCACGATAGGAGGAACAACAAGATTGCACAATTGCTGATCTCTTTCTCATTATCCTGGTGCTGCATCACCGTCTATTGATTCTATGGCTGTGACCGACACACTGGATGACCAGCATAAACAAGAAGACAAACTTGTGAGAGAAGCATATGAAGGAAATGACACGTCACCCACCACTTCCCACGTATTTAGCATCCTTGATATACAAATTCCTTGATGAGCGGAACCCTGACCACGCTGAGGAGGATTTCCCTAGCATCCGACGGGATGATTCATCGATGCATTATGATACGACGCATGAACCAAGGTGCTGTTGCCGACCGTTGTGAGTCTCTGCTTCCCTAGAGCCTCTGGACGGGAGTTGTAGTTCTGGTAGCATCTCAAAGATGACGACAAGTATGATACACGTGATACATTACAATGACGAGCATCGTGTTACGTAAGTGGAATCGAGCAAGGTTTCCCTTTTCCTAGCACGTCATTGGGCGATTCGTTGATGCTTTCCAATACTGCTAAGTAATCAAGACCTTGTCCTGCTTCTTTCTTAGTGCCTCTTGTCGCATCCCAAAGATGACGACATATATGATCAATTCAAACCCTGTGCACTCATTCCATCGCCGCACAAGTATGACACACGCGATACATTACAACGACGAGCATCGTGTTACGAGAGTGGAATTGAGCAAGGTTTCCCTTTTCCTAGCACGTCATTGGGCGATTCGTCGATACATTCCAATATTTTTGTCACCTTCCCCTCTGAAAGTGACAACGAGCCTACGACTGAAGCAGAGGCAAGTATGGAATCCCAGCGAGAGTCGTCACAAGGTCGCGAAATGGGTCATGAATGTACCGCGATACTTGAAATGACTAGCAGTGATGCACAGTCATCCAAGCTTTGAAAACAAAAGATGGAGAAACATCTACAGTTGAAGTGGTGCTCGCATGATAAACGGAAACACATAGTAGAGCAGTAGTGCTTGCTATTGATGGACTTCCAGATCTTCGACTTGCTAATTGGTTACAAAAGATGGAGTAACATCTACAGTTGAAGTGGTGCTCGCATGATAAACGGAAACACACAGTAGAGCAGTAGTGCTAGCTATTGATGGACTTCCAGATCTTCGACTTGCTAATTGGTTACAAGACTCTCCTGCCATTGCCAAAGTCTCTCCGCAATGATCCCAGGGTTGCTCTCTCTTTACATTCGATGTTTCCCCGTCCGAAATGTCAGTGTTACATCACGACTGATCCTGTCTTTCCCCCCATTGTTCCTTTCCTCTCCGAGTTGTTATTGTTGTACAAATGCGCATGGCACAGTTGTGGCAATCTCGCTGTGGTCTTCTCACTGGTTTCACGAATACGAGTGGACCTTCTGCGATTTATTGTCGAGCAACAACCATACGATGGCTGTTACCTTTTCTTCAAGTGTCGTCGATCCGGAAAGCCTGAATGTGTTGGTTTCATTGGACCGTTGGCATTACTATCATTTCATCTCGGCAGTCACGTACAGACCAAGTTTCGCGACATTCGTGTAGCTTTGATAGAACATTTGGAATTTGGAGACCGTATAGTTAATGAGGAGAGCCATATTGCCAACACGCATGTGCATGTAGTGGTATGACATGCGGCATTGACCCCGCAACCGTCAAAATCGTTGCTCTAATCAAGCCATCATACTGTCAATGGAGCTAAATCCAAACTTGGAACCATCGCTTACACAACAGCTGTGTACCGCATGCTCCGAGGTGGGTTGAATGGAAACCACTTCATCCTCTGATGCCAATACTCATATCGGGGCCTTCATGGCGCTGATAGTTGTTGCTGCCGAAGATCCGAGTCCATACTTGCGTGTCAACTAAAAGTCTGGGAGAGCCGCAGCAAGCGGATGAAAAACAACCCAAACCAACGGTTGTCACCGCCCCCGTTCGAACAAACCTGGCTCTAGCTGTACACGATGTAGATCCTAATCTCTGGGCCCAGCATTCCGGCATTGTCGTCTCTTTGATTCGCGGCAACGCAACATGCGAATCCAGCACTATTCAGCAAAAAAGGCGGTGAGGTGGAATCATGGACAGAGAAGACTGCGCGTTACTGACAGATGGAGAATTGGCCATTTTGTCAATAACGGTCATGATGGTCTTCAGTGTGTACACATGGCCACAGAAAACATGAACTCTCCGTTGATGCCTGTTAGTAACTTGAGTGAAGAAATCATATACAGTAACAGCAGCCGAACGAAAATACAAGGCATCTAATACAGGACAAGCCTTTGGGCAGGTGGTGGAGTACACGTCATTTGCGTTTCATCTTGACCCTGTTATTGGATTGGAACGAAGCAATACCGATCATGGATGGTCAAGGACAACTTAACGGAAACAGAGGGAAAACTCAAAGTGCTGGAATTCATAAAAGACTGAATGGGCTGGTTGACAAATCGCAATCGTTAGGAAATGAGCCCACTTTTGGGTTGCACCATGCGCCTATTCGGGGAATACAATGGTCGACCATGTCATTTCCCTGTTACAACAGGCATGTATATCTTAACTTGACCCCCTCAATTGACGAATGAATCGTGGGCCACGACCCACGACGAGTGGCGTGTAAGTATACGACAACAGATCCTATCACGCGGAAGAACAACAACAAAATCCTCTGGACCAACTTGCTGCTGATTCGAGTCACTTTGTCATCAGGACATGACCTATGCACAATAAAACTGCTGTGGTCAGGCACCCAACGAATGCAAACCCTTTCCTGTAGCATTCAATAACCAACCCAGAGTCTGCTGTTGCCGGAGAAAATGATGAGGGTTGTTTTCCCACCCCAAAATTTTTATGTATAGCTAGGATCTGACGGGCCTTTGACAGAATGGAAATGGGGGTGCTAAGTGCTGAAGGTTGAAAATGTGAAAAGGACAGCATTTTAGCTATTGTTCTCTCGGAGTTATTCCTGATAGACAGAGCATGGACCTGAAAGACCATATGAGGTTATTCGCCATTTCCCATTGGAGCCATCAGCTTTTGTACTTCTTGACAAAGCTGAGTTGCTTCTGGGACAAGTGATGATAACCTTCAATAGTGGCTCTGGGAGAAGAGGGTGCTCCATCTGCTTGTGTCCCCAGGATACAAATCTAGAGTTATGGCGATAGGTCGCGAAGCACTTTGCTAGAGAGGAGTACATAATGGTCTTAGTCTAGCTATTGCCCCGTGCGTGTTACTCCCTCCTGAAAGAAAATAGTGCACGATTTTTTTTTGGTTATTTTAGTCGCGTTAAAAACTCTCGTAGGCTCTGGTACAAACCTACAGGAGGACGGCTGGCTCATTCGGAGTCGAACTCCACCCTGATTTCGTAGATGAACATAAACCAGTGACACGTGCCCCCCGGGTTGATCCATGGCTTCAGTTCCTACAACCCGGCGTGTCCTAACGCGAGAAAAACTCATTCGTCTCCTTCCAACCACACGAGAAAACACAACAAGAGCAACACAACCATAACAACAAATAATCCATTAAGGGTCCTATGATGACAATCATTGGCCGTAGCCCCTGGCCGCCTCCTGAATCAAGTGGAGGTCGGCCAGGTATTCATTTAGTAGGATTAGGCATTAGTGTTCCTATTCCATTACATGCAAATTGTTGTTTGGGTCGAATGCCTTTGTGACATCCAAGACAGTAGGGAGCTGACCTTTGCGCTCCAGACCCTCCTTGTTCAGGTGGGGGATCTGGTAGTCATTCCCACCATCTTCTTCAATAATCCTGTTGAAACAGGATTGCAGTGTCAACCAGGTCCTGTTCAGTTTTTCTCTAGGATACTCAGCAAAAGCCTTTGTCACAGAGTCAATCAAAGCCTTTTCGCACGATCCAACAATCAAACTTGCACTCTGAATGGCCCTGAAGAACCCCAAGTCACAGATATTGGTATCTGGACTATTGGGAGACTGAGTGTACAGACTGGCATCCAACTGACCATCATTCTTCAGATCTTTTAGGAACTCAAGAAACTCAGGGTCGTCGTCAGAGATGTGAGATTTTGTACCATCCTGTTGGATCCTTACCACCCTTTCCTTCCTGTCCTCGACTGGCCATTTCTCTATAATGCCTGGCAACACCTTTTCAACCAGTAGAGCTCTGTAGACATCTCTTGTAATGCTTGTGTTTTTCCACACAGGAGTTCCCTTGCGACGATTTGCAGAATCTCTTTTTGCAGGAACCCACTCACCAATGGGCCAGATACCAATCTTGCCATCCCACCACTTGTTTAGATAGGGGATGAAGCGAGGCCTTGCAACGGCACAGAGAAACATCACCTTGGTGACATGACTCTTGTGCTTGACAGTGCGATGTGGGTTTTTTTCATCGTCTGTCAACACAAATCTTTGCCCATCCTGGGAAAGATAGAACCACTTCTCGTCCACATGAACCAGATCATACATATCCTCATACTCATACTCACCTTCCTTGCCTTCTTTCTCTTTGATAAAGGAGGTTGCCATGAGAAGGCGAGACAACTTGTTTTGTTCAGTCAACGTAGGCTTCAACATGTTTCTGTGGCTTCGAAGGATGCCTTTTTTCACCCACGAGTTCACCGTGGTGTGAGAAACCTTCAACGCGAGGGAGAGATTTTGCCTTGTGGTCCATGCCATCAACGGAAGGGCTTTTACTCTCGATCTAATCGTGGAAGGTGAAAACTTAGGCCTTCGACCACGCGCGCTCAACTTCCTCGAAAATTCAGGCGAGTGAATTATGCCTGTGGCACGTGTGACGCGCGCGCCACTCCAAACCCTACTTATGGTCGACCTGCCAAGACCCATCTCTCAAGCAACAAAAGCAATGGAACCATGGCCAAAGGTGCCTTGATTGACCATGGAATTGAGCATCGAAACAATACGAATCTTGTCTGTTTCACGCAGAGCCTTAAACTTTGATGCCCTGGGGGGCCGCCCTGAAGAGGACGTGTTCATAGGCGCCATAGAAGTCTCAACCGGTGGGCACTGAAAAGCAAAGCTCGAAATGGCGCCTTTTGAACGGTCATATCTCATCCCCTTGCAAGAATCGAACATATAAGTTATACACCAATATAGAGCTAATGAGTAGAGCTTTCTAGGGAAAAAATTTTTAGGAAAAAAGGACGTTCGCTCGTTGAGATATCGTTTTTTTTCTAAATTCGTGCACTATTTTCTTTCAGGAGGGAGTAGTTGGGGTCGCTGAGGTTTGTGACAGCCAGAAGTGGGTGTATGGGCGGAGTGTAGGATGGGCGTGGGGGCCAGGCGGCGGATTCGGTGTACTCCTAGCGAGCTACCTACCTACTAGAGATGTATAGAGTATAGACATGCAACGGCGAGTCTGGACATTGTGGTCAATGACTTTCTTGTGAAAACTCTACTACGGCCCAAGTAGATGAGTTGGACTCAGGTGGCAAAAGAGATTATAAGGTATCTTACGAATCTAGGATGATTGGATCTTTCAGGGGTCGTGTTAACTTCCCCCAAATTGTGTAGCGCATACGTTGTGACAGTTGAGCACGCGAGGCGATATTGTGAATATTTTAACACTCCCTCTCGCGCACAATTGTGGTCGTCCACCCCATTACTTGTTTTTGCAATGGCTCGAGCATTGATCGGGACAGGGGTTTTGTCAGATAGTCACTTAATTGCTCCGTCGTCGGCATTGCGTGGGTAGTAATATCCCCACGCTCCACGTAACTCCGAAAGTGATGTAATTTTTACATTGAGGTGTTTTGTTTGCGGACAGAACTTGTGGACACGAGCCATCTCGAGTGCGCCACTGTTATCCTCAAACACTTTGCAATGCAGCTTTGCCCTTGCGTCCGCAATGTCGATGCAGTGCGCCTTCATTTCTTTCAAGATTTCCATGAGGGGTATGACCTCACGCAGTGCGTATGATAGTCCGGTGTATTTGCTCTCCGTTGAACTCAGAGCAATCTCTGTCTGTAGCTATGATTTCCACACCACTGGGCACCCTTTGTACCGAATAATGTATCCGTGGCGCGATCGTGCGGTATCTCAGTCTGTTTGCGGCTTGGTGGTGTCCCAGTTGCCCGCGAAATGGGCGTCGACAAAGACTTCCAATCCTGCATTCTTATCGGGTTTGAATGTCATTCCTTTCCGTCGAGTTCCCAGCAGGTATCGCCCTAGCCACTTGACCGCGTCGCCATGCTCCTTGCGTGGGTCCGAGCAAAAGTGTGCGCATTGATGAGTTGCGTATGCTATATTGCTTCGTGACCCCGCTTTCAAATAGTTGAGCATTCCAACAACCGATCAATAATTGAAGTGGTTGTCGAATGGCGTCGAGTCGGTGTGGCATTTGAGGATCTTGGATGATGCCGCTGGGACGTCCTTTGGCTTGACTTTTCCCCCATCTAGTCGAACTGCCGACAAAACTTTGTCTATCAAATGTGGTTGTGTGAATTCGATGGTCCCATCCTTCTGTTGTTGAGCCGTCCCTCGTTGCTGATCATGCCCTAGGATAGGGCCGGTACTGAGGGTACAGGAGCGCACCTACAGTGGCAACTCTAAACGTGAGGAGTGCGTTGAGAGGCAATCTTGAAGCGATGATGAAAGGAATGAACAAGATGAATGTGGACATTGCAGCCCTAACCAAAGCTCCCTCACAAAAGGAAAATACCATGCTTAACTAAACTTACCTCTGACGGACATATGAAATCAAGGTTTGGTTACACTGTGGGGGCAAGTCTTGCCCGGTCTGGGTCAGGCGGTGGCATTGCGGTCGCCTTCAGAATGACTGACAAGCAATTTTTGATGGAACAGTTCAAGACACGGGGATTTGATGTTTTCTCCATCGTCATCGTATCGGGTCAATGGTCTTACGGTTTGATTGGTGCATCCATTTTGCCAACAACCAGGGGTCAAGCAGATTATCTTTCGACAATCCAAAAACTTGAGGTAGCAGCAAATTCAATGGTGGAGAATGGTTTCCAATATTTCCTCCTTGGGGATCAGAGCACGAAGCTAAATCGAGTGGCTAATGAATCCTCTGCCCTAAGCACACAGCTTACCCTCTTGTTTGAACCCTCTGCCGCCAGACTCCACCCTCTGGCTGCCCCATCCCTTGCAAGCAGGAAGCTTCTCCTTTCTCCCTAGTAAGAAGAAATTGAATTTCCTGACGAAGAAACCACCAGCAACCCATCCACTGAACCAAGTTCATGGACACAATTGCCTATATGACCGATCCCACTGTTGGGACACATTGTCAAGGAGCACACCCGCTTCACTCTCTGCCATGTCGATGCCAAAAAAATGATACTGCTGCCCGTCTCTGCCTCCTGGAATCCGTCGACTTGAAGACCTGCCAGCGAATTGAAACAAAGACTTCATCCAATGACTCGTTCTGTCTTACTTGAATGACCTTTATCAGTAGGTTATTCGAGGCCAGGGACTTCTTTGGTCCGATCTTTGGAAAAATCCACCACGATTGATGCAAAAAACGTCACTAACCTTTACTTGAGACTTGAGAACTACAGCAAGCATGAAATGGGCATGAGCGACCATTAGAACTCAACCGCAAGCCATTTATCTCGATATCTTGACATCTCAATGAGATTTGTCGAGTTTTTCTTCATCTTCAAAAACCAGGACAGTGTCTACAGTCTTGCAGGAAGGTTCGTCTACCATGCCATCAGGGTCGTTGGGGTTGGTCATCGAATCTTCATCCCCAACATGGACGATGAGGAGGGACTATGAGTGGTCATCTTTGTCCAAATCCATAGTTCTTATGAATGGCAGTGAAACAAATTGAATGAAATTACTAGGGGTATAATTGGAGCGAGCGGGTGTAGAGGCCGGCTGAATTTAGTGTGTGCCGGCTCATTCTACGGGTATTGTGCACCACCATTCACTATGGTTTTTAACTTGGCCCCAAGATACATCTCTGGTGAGCCAATGGAACCTGGTTTCATAGGGAAGAATTTATCGATCTCCTCCAGCATCGTTGCTGGGTCATGTGATACGGCTAGACAACCGTCAATGTAGAGAAGCATGTATCAATAATATTTGTGGCCATCCGAGGGTCTGGTCATGGGTTTGTACCAAAGATCTCGGTCGGCAAGACAAGGATGATATCCTAACGTCTTCATGCATGATGCTAGATGGTTCCTGAAGGAGGCTCCTGCAGACTTCAATCCATAGAGTGCTCGAACAATGATAGCCTTCATCCCAGCATTAACACCAAAATTGGGTCCACATGTCGTCCATATTTTCTCTTGGTTAGGTGCCGTCAGGTACACATTCTTGATGTCAGAGGTTTTCCACTTCCAGTCCGTTCAGTGCTGCTGTTGTAAGAGCAATTTGAATGGTTTCTATGGGTGTACAGGATGACTGCTGGTACGCGAGGACAAGGCCAGTTGGTTGTGTTGTTGGTGGTGTCTGTCGTCGTGGTTGTGGGTGTCGATAGTCATCACATTCCGATTGCTTGGTCATTGTGATTCTTGGTTTGTCGTCGTTGGTTTCACGTCGTTGGAAAAGTGTTTACTTGACGTCCAGCTTGTTCTGGAGTGCCAGAATTCAGAGGTTGTGTTTGTTGCGGCTGCGGTTGTGGTGCTGGTGCTCGTTGTTGTCCTTGCAAACACGTTTCCACTGCTTCCTTGTGTGTGCTTGTTGCCGCGATTGTTGTATCTGCAAATACAAGAAATTTGAACGCACATAACTTTTGAAATATCAGGAATTCGGAACATTGACTAATTCCAACGAATTCTGCGTCCAGCTTGCTCTGGAGTGCCAGAATTCAGAGGTTGTGTTTGTTGCGGCTGCGGTTGTGGTGCTGGTGCTCGTTGTTGTCCTTGCAAACACGTTTCCACTGCTTCCTTGTGTGTGCTTGTTGCCGCGATTGTTGTATCTGCAAATACGAGAAATTTGAACGCACATAACTTTTGAAATATCAGGAATTCGGAACATTGACTAATTCCAACAAATTCTGCGTCCAGCTTGTTCTGGAGTGCCAGAATTCAGAGGTTGTGTTTGTTGCGGCTGCGGTTGTGGTGCTGGTGCTCGTTGTTGTCCTTGCAAACACTTTTCTCTGCTTCCTTGTGTGTGCTTGTCGCCGCGATTGTTGTATTGTTGTTGCCTCTGAGCATTCCAGTTGATTGCCAAGTGTGGTTTACGCGGCTTGTCAAAGCTTTTTTGACTCATGAGGGAGATCCTTTCCATACTGTGCCAACACATTCTCGAGCTTTCCATTGTTAGCCGTCTCCAACCTTGGTCACGT